>PVIA01004529.1:0-136178 GCA_004024845.1 Tonatia bakeri
AGGATCAGGGGTCAGACCTAGAGAGGCAGTGTCAATAGACATGAATTGATCTAGAAATCAGGATACTGGGTTTCCACCATTACCTTTGCCACGTAGACCTGAACAAATAGTCTAGTTTTAAAGACTGTTGTAAATCTGAAAATGGTTTTGAAGATCACCTAATCCTAGGATTCCAAATAAGGAGTTTCTCTTCTGACAACTCTAATCTCCTGACACACAGACTTTAGAGGGGTTTTCAGAGGTGGGCCATGGTGCAGAACAGGATGTGGAGACTCTTACAGCTCATATCACCAATTTGACCAAATGCCTTACTTTTCATGAGGATGAGAGAGGACAAGTTACCTCTCCTTTGCTATTCACTAGTCTTCTGTCCTCCGTGTTGTTATCAGGGGCCACCACAGTGCTCACTTTCTTTTACAAGCTTAATTTCTCTCTTTATTTTGCATTCATTGGATGAATCATCCCTGAGCTGGATGGAAAAGTGTGGGACATTGGGATCCTTGGGCTTTACACTTTGCACTAAAAATCAGCCCAGTTGCAGTAAAAATTAGCTCAGTTGAACAACTTCTGAAGAAAACCTCTTTGTCAGGTTCCTTCTTTTGAAGTGTTGCTTGTTCCAGAACCAAATGGATTTTTTAGTGAGCCTGCAATCAGCAACAATGGGAGGGGGGGTGGAGAGAGAGAGAGAATGCATTTTGAAGTACATTCTTGGAAATCTGTTCAAAGGTTTTAGCAAGTCAGATATATTATTAACCACCATGTGAATTCTCAAATACAGCTTTGGAACTCTCAAATTTTTGTCTGTTTTTACATTTTTTAAATTAAATACATTTAATCAGCCAGGCACATTGGAAAAAATAAAATTTTGATTTGAATCGTAGCAATTTCCTTAAGGTGGATCTTCAATTTTAAATGTGACTAATACTTCAAAATGCAATTAAGCAACATTAGTGGGTAGTGGTTTTGAGCTGTTTCTCAAAAAAATTTATAGCTATGGGTTTGTTACAGTATTAATTAGTTATTGCACCAGCAAGCATCATATTGAGAAGAAAGAGAAGGTATGAAATAGCGATAGCAGTAGTAGGGAAGAAGAAGAGAGAAGACTAGACGGGGCAGAGGAAAGGGGAGATGAAAGAAGTAAGGAGAGAGAAAAGAGAGGCCGAGGGCAAGAGGAAGAGAGGGTGGGGAAGGAGGAAGATCATGTGAAAGGCACTGCTCAGCCTCTGCTCCCTCTACCCAACCCTCGCTAAAACTGTGTCATTTCCAAGGCATGAGCAGATACTTTTCAGTTTTAAGCTAATGCTTTCCCAGAAAATGTTTTCTTTGCTCCCTAAATTATTGATTGGGCTATTAAGGGTCTAAAATGAAATTTTAATTCATTGTTAGTCTTTCCAAAGTGTGACCTCCTGGAACACCCTGATGGAGTCGCTGAGCTGCCAGCTGACTAATTGAAGGGAGGACGGACATGCATGAGAGCAGAGAGCGTGCTCCACAGAGGGCCTGTGGACAGCCTCAGGGTACCCTCTGCAGATTGGCTCTGCAGGTGGAGAAGCCAATGGGAAGTGGGAAATTGTTCTTCATTGACTTCCCTAAGATGGAGTAGAGGATCTTTCTGTCAGTTCCCTCTAACAGGGTTGAAATCGTCACTGCACTGTCTGCTATCCCAGAGCATCTACCCCAACCATCTGTCACATCTGACCACTGAGAAACTGGTGACTAAGAGGCAGAGGATGCTCAGCCATGAGAGTTTGGGAGGTGCAGTGGCGTAGCTGTGTGGAGGGCAGTATTTGACATCATAAAACCATGGGCTTAAATTCTTTCACTGCCTCCTAATGGTAGTCATCTTGGAAAAGTGATTAGTGTCTCTGATTGTCAGTGTTCTCATTTGTAAAATGATGATAAAACAGTGGGGCCAATATGTAGAGAAAAAAGATGTAATGTAAGTAAAATCATGTCTGGTGAGCATCTCCATGAATTTTAACTGTCATTATTTTTACAGTTATCTGCACATTGTCACTATTCCTGTCATTGTTAGAGGCAGGATGAGAAGAGTCACACTGGGGTATCAGTTTACCACATTGGGAATAAGTCAAAGGATCTGGGTCCAGGGCTGTGCCTAAGGAGAGAAATCAACCAGATCTTGGGGGAAAGATAGAATGTGAAGGCCGGAAACTAAAGCTAAGACTTAGCTAGTATATTACCAACACCAGTGCCTATCATTTACTACTTATCTGCCAAGACCTATTTTCTTCTCTCACACTACTGTTTTTAATCCCCATATCTATGCTATAAAAAAGAGTATCATTTTCCTATTTTAACTGGTGAGGAAAAAAGAACTCAGAATAGTTACTTGGCAATTAAGAACCCAAGTTCTCATTCCCAAGCTTGTAGTCTTTTCATTGCACCCTCACTTCAGTTGAATTTCTCCAGGCCATTGGAAATATCTGTGGGTTCTGGTCTCTTTTCTACTGTTTTTCCTTCTGATTGTAATGGCTAAGATATTTGGTCCCAGTGAAAAATTCAGTGATCTGCTGCTCACCCGTAGCTTTCTCCTCTCATCTCCCTTTAATTTCCTGGCTCCTGTCTTATTTTGTGCTGTTGGTGGGTCTTATTGTACCTCTGATTTTATTAAACACAAACCATTTTGAAGTAAAGATTGTATCAGTTAGATATTACATGAAACACGTGAACCGCAAACCATAACCATGCATGGTTTCTCACAGTCTGTAAGTTGATTGGGGGTTGGTTGGGCCAGGCTGGCCTTGGCTGCTGGTGGCTCCGCCCATGCGTCTCTCTCCCGCTGCTCAGGCCAGCCCAGGTGTGTTCTCCGCAGGGCAACGGCAGTGAGGCCGGAGAGCAACTGAGAGCACAGGAGGCTTCTCAACTTCAGCACTGGCACACCTTATTTCCTTCTCATTCTCTCTGTTAAAGCAAATCACACGGCTGAGCCCAAAGTCAAGAAGTGGGCGATGCCCCCTCCCCCTCCTGCGGTGGGAGACACCACAAAAGTACACAGAAATAGGGAAGGGTGGGGAACTGGGGCCACTGAAGGGATTTATCAGAGACGTGTCAGACACGCAGTCATTTTTTGACCTACTGTTGAATGTTGGATTCTCTTCCTCTCTCTGACTCTGACTTGCAGGCTGGCTCTCTTCCAAGTCCTGACATTCACGGGAATGAGGTGCCTTCCGTGGGGGTGGTTGACACTGAGGATGCTTTTTCTTCAGTGTCTCACTCTGCTCCCACTCTCCTGCACAATGACGAGCTCCGGGGGAGGAACAGTGTCTTGCAACTCTTGTATCACCAAGTAGGACACATTTGTGATGTAACTTAAGTGATTTTTTTCTTTGAATCCCCAAACATCTTCCTTAAGTGCCTCTATTTCCTTCTTATGGGGCAACACAAGTGGTTGCATTCACACTAAAATTTGATATTCTTGTATTTGAACCAGTATTATACCTCTGCAATTATTTTCTGGCATTATTGTATTTTTATGAAACTTCGCAAGACACAATACCTTTTGTTTGATAATGGTAGATTTTCAAGTGAAAACTATGCTGACTGGGAATAGGGAGGCTCTGAAAATAAAATTACACCCTGTACTTGGGCATGAATCCTGATTATTGCTCAAACATGGAAAAACTCTTATTGCTTCTCTGCAAAAGTTTACCCCTTCTAGGACAGAAATTTGAAATTTTTTGACCTAGTTCTTTGGAAGGGTTATAACATGCCATTTAAATCAATATTAACCTGGCTTCCAAATACCTGTGACTGTTATAAAGTATGTATATCAACAACTGGAAGTCTCCCCAAATTAGTCAGCAATTCCCTTGCTCTCCCTGTCTTCAGAAATTAATGGCCATCCATCTTTGTTTCCTTGCACAGTTGATTTATTCTCCTCCCCACCCCTGCAAACTAGCCTTCTCTCTCTGTTTATTCCTTAGCACACGTGGCCCTAAAATTGACAATCCCAATATGGGAGGCTTAACTCTTGAGTCTACTGGATTTTATAATTTGGAAGCCTGTAACTTGCTAAAACAGACTCTCAGATCCTTGGGTTGGTATCCTTCCACAGTCCAATTAATGATGACTCCTGGCAGGATGAAGATGCTATCGGACCGGAGTAAGTAGTCCCGCCTCCAGCGAGCACAGAGGAGGAACTGATAGGCACCTTCCTCACTTCCACCTTCCCTAGGACCAGCTTAAATGACCAACAATACAGTTCCTGAGAAAAGGAATGAGAGGTCATTTTCCCAGATAGTGCAACATCGGAAGGCCCCACTGTTCTTTTGTCTTCTCCTTTTCAGCTGACTCCTTTCATATTAACATTTAACACTGTTAAATTTAACATTCTCTCCCCTAACTGCTCCATATATCCTTGTCAACTAGTTAACAAATGAGTTAGTTAAATGATTATTGTGTGTCTATTATGTAGGGGGAATATTTTGCGTTGGATACAACCAAAAGGAACTGCCTTCAAATTGCTCACAATCAAGTGTTAACAGATTTATGTAAATTGAGGTTCTAAGAGCAAGTTGCTGAGGTCAGCAGATCCTAGGCCGCAGAGGTCAGAGGAAAGCGGCATGCCCCCTGTGCCACGCACCACACGCTGGGCCCTTTATGAGTAATTTCTCATGAATCTTTGCTTTCCATTAACAGAGATAGACATCGTCATTTTAATTTAATGAGAAGTGAGATTAAAGGTCAGGCTTCCCAGATTCCGCAGTCTGTTTTTCTTCCTAGATCAAGCTCCCTCCAACAGTGAGGTGGTGATGTGGCCGGAGTTCTCTGAATTGGGTAGGTCTTGAGTCCACTCACTTTCTTTCTGACTCGTAGCACTACCTGCGTGAGAAAAGTTGCTTCCCAGGGTCAATAAATAACTGGGTGGGTTTTTATTTGGGTCCTTTGTTAATTATTATGTTGATGTTCAAGTCCAGGCAAAGCTTCATGATAAGACAAAGATGCGGAACGAGTATGGGTTGATCATTAAAGCTGGAAGTGGAGATTTCTGACACTGTCATGGTGGGAAGTAAATTCCTATCACCAACTGAGTGAACAGTTGACCAGGCCGTCCCCATACGAATGCTTCTCTCCGTGAGGAAGCTGCCCCTCTGCGAGGATGTGAGACCTGTTCACAGTGATTCCATCTCAGAGATTATGATTGTCTTTTCCATCTCAGAGGCCAGGCTAGCAGTTTATTAAATAGTTTCTCATGGCCTCAAAGAGCTCTGTCTTCTTCTTTGAGTTCCCATTTCATTCTAGGAAAGTTGTGCAAGTCCTGGTGGAATACCGGAAAGTGTAAAATCTTCTCAACCTCCTCTCTGCTCTAAAATGCATCACTGACAATCAATAGATTAGGGAGAAACACAGGGGCATGGTGGGAAAAGCAGGAAGCAAGGCAGACCTGTGTTTGAATCCTGACTCCTCTCCTTAGTAACCACGTAGACATGAGTACGTTATTTAACCTCATTGATAGTACACGGGTCTGGATGGAAGAGGGTAACGAAATCTACCTCAGAAGCTCGTTGCAGGGACTAAGTGAGGGAAAGCATGGAGAGAATGTTCAATGCCGTCATGTATGGGGCCTGCTGCGAATGAGTGTGTGGACTGAGCACTGCGTGACTCCAGAGCCGTTTACATGCAGTCAGCACTGTGCAGGGAACAAACTCATAGTTCCCCTACAGAAGCACTTAGTGTACCGCCCAGTGCAAAGACAGTATTTTTAAAAAGGTCGTCATTGTCACTAGTATTACTTCTCTGGTGGAATTTTCATACTGGCTGCTTCCTCTTGACTTCTTTCTGGATGGTTGGTTCCACTGAGCAGCCTCCCTAACTTTGGTGCCTTCCCACTGCAGCTGGACACAGACGGCTGCTTCAGTCACCTCCTTTCTTCCCTGGGCACAAGGACTGCAGGCACATTTGGACCGAGAATCTTGGAGTACTTTTCTCAATACTGGAGACAGAGCTTTGCTTTTCTGTTTGCCTGGGAGATGGAATCAGAGATGATGGGCAGATAGCACAAGCTCAGTTTAAGACAGAGAACTCGCTTTTGTGGGTGAAGCTGGTGGCTTCAGATTGTTAGAACTTGAACATCTGTTATACAATTACAGAAGCACAAAAGGACTTTGCAAGTTGTGGCAAAAAGAGTTAAAGAGTCAACAGAACTCTGTGACTATGAAATTTGGCCCTTCTTTAGAGAGTATCTATGGGAGACAATTTATAATTGGGTTGTCAAGTGTTAACACCAGTTTATGAATGCTGAACCTTAGGTGCAAGGGAATTCCATTGTTAACTGGAGGGACAGCATTTTGTGGTCCTTGAACTACATTGATTTTGAATAGCTTGGCAAAACACCTACATTTTTAACTTGCTGATTTGTTCTCACATTATAAAGCGATGTCTTACCCGAACTTGTAGATGTGCTGTCTGCTCCATTCCTCCAGCAGTGCATAAATAGAAAGAAAAGAGAAGAAAAAAAAGAAATTATATCCATTTGGGAATCATAAAAAGCTTTGGTTTTTATTTTTCATATGTCAGTAAATGTATTTGAAGTACATTCTTTGTACCTTAAAATTGTACTACTCAAGAAGCGAGTGGGTTGTACGTGGAGGGTGAGGGATAAAGGATGTAACAATATTTGTGAAGTCTATTCTGTTCCCAGTCCTCTGCATATTTTTTAAATTAAAAAAAATTTATTTATTTATTTTCAGAGAGGAGAAGGGAGGGTGGAAGATAGGGAGAGAAACATCCATGTGTGGTTTCCTCTGGCACACCCCACACTGGGTACCCAGCCGCAACCCAGGCACGTACCCTGACTGGGAATCGAACTGGTGACCCCTTGGTTCACAGGCCAGTACTCAATCCATTGAGCAACACCATCCAGGGCCCTCTGCATATTTTTTAAACCTCATAATATTTCCATGGGGCTGATGTCATTGGTTTCATTTAGCAATGAGAAAAGCCAAACTCAGAGAAAATAGTTAATTTCTTCAGGATCACACCTTTTGTACTGGCAGAGATTGGGTTCTAACCCATGTCTGCTGACCCTAAGTGAAGCCTCTTTCCTTTGGACCAGAGTCAGCAAGCAGTTTTGGGAAAGGACTATAGTTAATCAGCTTTGTGGCCACACGATCTCTGTCACAACTACTCAGTGTGCTTGGGTCGTGCAAAGCCATTTATCAACAATATATAAACACATGAGCTCTGCTGTGTTTCATAAAACTTTATTTGTAAAAACAAGTGGTGGGTAGGATTTGATTTACAAGCCTAGTTAGTGAAGCCATGCAAGCTTCAGAATAAAAACCAACTAAATAAACAACCCTCATATATTGAGAGAAAAGACCACCTCACATATACTGGTGGGCTGTGTCAGTGGTATATGTCAGTCCCTGGAAGGGGACCAAACTCTTCTTTAAGTATATGCCTAGCGTTTCAGGTATTACCTTTTTGTTAACAACAGAAGACCAGGTCAGAGCGTTTGCTTGCACATTCAAACTGTTAAGGGTCCTTTTCACTAGAGTGGCTTGCTCCGTCTCTTCTTATCATTTTAATGTAATCCTTAAATTCCCACACACAACCAGATCATCACATTGTTGGAACGACTCCACTATTGTAAAGCTGAACAGGTAAAATTTACTTTTAAGCTAAAACAAGTTATTTCGTCTACTAAAGATATCACAAATGACACATTTCAAAAAAATTCTCTACCATTCATATGTTTGTTTTTATACACTATACACATAAAGTCTGGGAGGCCTAAAACAGGATGCTAATTGAAAAGTGGTAAGAAATGCATTTCTTTACAGAATTTGGTGTAAGTGTGTAAAAGGTGAAAAGAGCACTTTAACTCTCACTGAATTACGTAAGAGTCACCAACTTGTTTCCCTAGGAGAAGGTGTGGGACACCTGACAGTTGGAAATTGCCAAATGCAATAACTAAGCCGGCACTGTGGCTGAGCCGTACAAAGGCTTTGGGCCAGTGTGCCGTGGGGCCCAGCTGCAGTGGGTTAATAATCTGGTTCAAAAAACCTATCACAGTGGTTCAGTATAGAAAGCAGGGAAGTCCAGCTTGAGGCCATAACTCTGAGACAAAGAAGAGATGAACATAGAAGTTTTTCTTTGCAGAATTGACAAAATGTGGTGCATGTGTTCAAAGTCATGATGATGACGATGGCGGTGGTGGTTTTGGGCGGCAGGTGACACGGACTGACTGGTGAATCGAAGCAGAGGTGGTGAGTTATTAGGGACTCTGGCACAGCCCGCATAACTGAAGACAGGTAGTGTGCACAATGGGCCAAAGGTTGGGATGGCAGGAATTGGGAGTCCTCAATAGTTCCATGACAAATAATAAACCATTGCTTTAATTAAATTTTGTGAGTGTTTGTTACACAGAAACAGCTAACTCACAGACCACCCCTGTGTTTCTTCATTCAGATTTCAATTTCTTGAATAAGAGGGTTTATTTGATTTAGTTTGGTTCTTGTGTTTTACCCCTGAATCATTTATCTGTGACCAGGAAGCATGTGGTGTGATTAAAAGAAAAAGCACAGTGAGCTGGAAAATTACCCTTACCTGTAATTTATCCATGGAAAAGGGGCTGGGATAAAGATGGAGAGTCAAAACCTCCTGGAATATTTGTAAATATTGTCAGAGTTTCACCAGACTCCTGAGAAGAAAGACTTAGAATCTCACAGATGGAAGCTGTGCATTGGCACTGGGGCAATTGCTTTTTAATAAGGAGCCAAAAACTGATTGATCAAACCATGAGGGCTTGACTGAATGGAGAACACCAGAAGGACTTATTGTTTTAAATCTCTGTGCCCTTAGTGTCTGGCAAAGTATGGCATATAGAAAGTAATATACTTTTCTAGACAAGAGACCTGCATCAAAAGAATTTTCTGGAATAAAATATCAACTGTTGATATTGATATTGTTGGTTTCAGATACTCGATACATGATAATCTTATAAAGTATGTAATGCTTACATAATCTTAATTATAAAAAAGTAATGATTTGTGCCCCAAACAAAAACATTGATGTTATCTTATAATAAACAAATGTGTTTTTCAGGCAACCAGCCCATCAACTGGCTGCTTGTGCTGTTTATGGCTCTGCTTTTCTTCCTCACCATCATCACAGAATTCTGGAACTGGGCAGGGACTGAGACCCCATGGTCTCGAGAGCCTGGCGGCAGGGTCTTGCCTCAGTGCCTTCCCACTGCCCCATATGTCCTTCCTTCACGGAAGGTTCTCATTGGCTTGTGCGAGCCTCATTCATGAAGTCACTCATTTATCCTCTGCTCATTCAGCACGTACTTACTGAACTCGAGCCACGCGCCTGAGCACGAGGAAGGTGCAAGCGAGTAGTCCCAGGAGCCAGGTGCTTCCATCTGCTGCTCAGTCTGGGATTCGCATGATCCTAACCACGAGGAAAGCATTCATTTCTCCACTTTTATTCCTCATACCTGATAAAAAGTATGTGCGTACTCTGTGCACACATTTGGGCTAAGACTCTGTACCACAGCAGCTGACCTAGGAGAAATGCTTTGAGGGGAATGGCATGTGAGAGCACCTTTCATGTGTGTTCTTGAAGTTAGTTGTGTTTTAATTATAAATTTGTCTTCTTCCCTCCCTCCCTCCCTCCCTTCCTTTTCCCTCCTTTGAATAAGTGCTTATAAAGTCCTGGTGTTCAAAACGTAGCATGTAGAATGAAAGACACCTTTGCTAACCTCAAGGTGCCCACAGTCTAGCATGTACTGTGAAAAAAAGAAGAACCTAACGATTGTGAGAAATTATGGTTACCATATTGTTCTGTTTTTTTTTTTTTACATAATATATTTCATTTGATGCATACAGCTACTCTATCAACTAGGTATTTTATCTCTAGTAGTAGATAAAGAAAAGAAGGTCCAGGCTGTCAGGTAATTTTCTCAAAGTCACACAGCTGAGGAATGGCAGAACTGGGATTTGAATCCTAGTCTTAGAGTTTGACTGCAAAATCTGTGCTCGTTTCTCTGTTCAGTGTGACAGCTTCATCACTTTTTAGCCAATTCTTTCTCAGAAAATGAGACATACTCCCTGTATTAGCTTTTGTTGTAATAATGCTGCATAACAACCTCAAAATTCATTGGCTAACAGCAACAAGCATTTATTTTTCTCCCTCATGGGTCTGGAAGATACCTGGACTTTAGCTGATCTTAGGTAGACCTGGATGGGTTGGCAACCTCCAGGCACTGATAGGAGCACAAGAGAGCCTATGGAGCCATGCAGACCCTCTAAAGCTATGACTTCCATGCTCATTAGCATTTCATTGGCCAAAGCAAGTTCATGGTCAGCCAGACTTCAAGCAGGGAATTATAGCCCACCTGGAGTGGGAGGGAAAAATGTCATGTGGCAAAGTATTTAGATGTATAATTCTAGAACAGAGAGCAGGTAAAACATTGGGAACAATAATTCAATCTACCACAGTCCCAAACTACAGAATGGCCAATTGGGTGTATGTCAATGATTTACCCATTAGTGGCTCTGTCACTTCCTGACCATGAAGCATTCAGCCTGTCACCCAACCCTTCTGAGCCTTCACCTGTGCTGGAATGGTCATCATATTTTTGTTTGATATACCTTATAGACTTATTGTATCTCAGTGAGATCTAAGAGGGTAAATGTGAACTTCTGTATAAATTTTACTGCAGCATTCAAAGTTAACTGTTATTATTGTTATTTATTGTTTTTAATGACTATTATTACCACTTTAATTATTCCTGAAGTCTTTTGGAGGACCACCTGATAATCCACAGCTGGAGAACCAGGTGGTCTGTGGGCTGTGGCATTAGTGCTTGATTATTTTATTATTGTATCTATGGCTTGGTTTCCAGTATTAAGTCATTTGTTTATTTTATTTAATAAAAGCAGACATTGTCTGGTCTGCAGCCCGTCAGAAGCAGTACCAGCCTCTTCTTTCCCGGGGTGTGGTTTTCATTTGGGGCAGCCCCCCATGGGAACGAGGGCGGTTGGTGGTTAGTGGGCATCCTCCATCTCGCCAAAGTGGTCTGCAGTCTGCAGGAGCTTGAGAGCCCTGCTTCCCATAAGTGCACTGGCTCTTGAGTTGAAAGCATTCACACAATTTCTATTGCTTTGTAATGGCCCGAATCCCCTCTCTATCAGACGAACACAAATAGTGCTGGAGGTGAGCAGGAAAAGGCAGGAGGGAACATCTGCCAGAAGCAACTAGCTGTAAGGGTGAGCACAAGATAACATTTCCCTGAAGGAAGAAACCACAGCAATAAAGGGAGGAGGAGGAGGCAGCAGTTGTCATTATAAACTAAATATAAAATTCCTAAGATAAACCGAAACATATTTTTACAAGGCTTGTATGTTTGCTCAGTTCAGCTCAAATCTATGAAATTCAATTCTCTACAACTCAATTCGATCAATGTTTCTAGAGACCATAGTACTAACAATAAATACAGGGATAGTCTCCAACTCAGGGATGAATAAAATATAAACTGTGCCCTTAAGAAACTCCAGGTAGTGGTGAACAGTGCACGCGTGAGCACACACGCACGCGCACACACACACACACACACACAGAGTTAGCGGTAGTAGGTTAGGGGTAGTAGCTAGGGCTTGGGAGTCTGGACCAGCTGGGTTAGAATCCTGAACAAAGTTTTGATCTTGCTAAGTATTAGTTTCCTCATCTGTAAAAGGGGGACAATAATATAGTATATCCCATAGAGTTCATCCAGTATTCATTCACTTATTTAAAAATATTAATTAAGCCTCTGTTTTGAGTCAGGGTATATGGCAGATTTCAACAGAGCAATGATGTAACGATAACGTTGAAAAGTTCTGCCAAAAATAAATTCAATATTTGTGGGGCATGGGTAAGGGAGGATTAGGGTATATAGGGTACAAGGTGCTAAGTGGATGTAACTTAGGCTAGATAGACATGCTCTGCTTCCCTTTTAAACAGAAGGAGGAAGGATGCTTGTGACCTAACAGGGCACATGTGTCAGGGTTTGGGAAGCAGAATGTTGCAGAGAGAGGGAATTACATATGAAAAGATTTTTCGGTGGGAAGAAGTATAGCTCCCCAGGAAGCAAAAGAAGGCCATGGTGGTGGGAGTGGGATGAGAGGGTTGAAGAGACAGGCAGAAGCCATGTGGGTAGAAATCATATTAAGGGCTTGGACTTCATTCTAGAAGACATGTGAAGCTGTTACGGGATGTAAATGGGGTAGTGGTGGTGGCTAGGGTTAGCTTCGCTCAGTGTGGGAGTGGCTGGGAGGGAAGCAAAGGCAGACCTGGGAGGCTAGTGTTAGGTCCTTTGCCACCTTCCAGGAGGGAGATGGCAGTGGCCTCCTAGGTGGTGGGAGTAGAGAGAAAGAAAAGTAGTCTGGAAACAATCTTAGGAGGTCACCCTGTCAGGGACACTAATGACCTCCACGTTGCCACACCAAAGATCAGTTCTCTGTCCTCATCTTGTTCTACGTTTGACACAAACTGGTCTTAGTGATCAAGCTCTTCCTAAATTATCTTGTTCCCTTTGTTTCTTGGACACCACCCTCCCTTGGATCTCTACAAATGTTCTGGTCACTTCTTAGTCTGTTTTGCTGCATCATTCTAATCTGAAGGCTTATAAATTATTTTATCCCGTGCAGGGGACTGGGTGTGTGTGTGTCCCCTTTCTGATTCCTACATGGAAACCCTAACCCCCAATGTGAGGGTATTAGGAGGTGGGCCTTTAGGATGTGACTACGTCAAGAAGGTGGATCTGTTATGAATGGGATTAATGCTCCCGTAAAAGGGATGCCAGACCGTGCTCTTGCCCTCTTTCTGCCACTGTGAGGATATAATGAGGACCTGCAAACCAGGAGGAGGGCTCTCTGCAGAACCCAGTCTTGCTGGCACCTTGATCTCAGACTTCCAGTGTCCAGCACTGTGAGAAATACATTTCTCTCGTTTATAAGCCATCCAGCCTATAGCATTGTGTTGTGGCAGCCTGGACTGACTAGGACATCTGTTTTTAGTCACTCCTTCCCAAATCAGTATTTCTAGACTAATTGCGCCCTCACTTGCAAATCCAGTTGATATCACCACTTGAATGTGTAATAATCTTGCAAGTATCAAATTCAAAATGGAAATGTTAATTCCACCTCCTGCCTTCTATATTTCATGACTCTTTTCTTCCAGCTACTTGGAGGAAAAGTACCTGAGGTCCCTTGTTGTAGGCTGACTGCCTTTATGAACTCAGTTAATGACAATCTTGTATCCACATCCTTTGCAATATGGCTTGTAGTTTCTCCCGTAACAATACAGAGTCTATTTTCCCACCCTTGAGTATGGGCTAATTTTGTGGCTTGTTTTGTCAACAAAGTGAGAGGCTGCATACAAACGGACGATGTCCAGACTGTATATAAAAACAGAACTCTGGCCTATGACTTGCAGCAACCAGCCCCGGGAGCCAACCACTGTCTACAGCAACCATGGAGTCAGACCACAATCTGGAGCAGTGATTCTAGGAAGCCAAACAATAACCTGTAACAGGGGCATCCCACCTGCGGCCCACGGGCCACGTGTGGCTCAGGATGGCTGTGAATGTTGCCCAACACAAAATTGTAAATTTACCTAAAACATTATGAGATTTTTTTGTGATTGTGTGTCACAGCATATTTAACGTGTGGCCCAAGACAGCACCTCTTCTTCCAGTGTGGCCCAGAGGTGACAAAGGTTGGACACCTTGGCTGAGTAACAACTGGCCCTAAATGGTCAAGACTTGATTAATAACTGACAGCTTTCCAAATTTTCACTCCCACTTCCAAAATAGGACCCACCAGAGAAAGCTTCTCATGCACCCCTAACCAATCACATGGGGTGCCCCTCTTCTAGTTAGGACACCACAACTTCCCCAGGCCAACAGCCTCCGATTAGGACATACCCGAAACCTCCCCCTTCCATCACCACAATAATTCCTTACCCCTCTGCCTACCTTTGAGTGTCTGACGAGTGCAGGTGATGGGCTGAATCCCTAGCTCCCTTCTCTCAAATTCTAAGGGGCTTCCTCTGTACTTCAACTCTGTAGTGGTTTGCTGTGTTAGAACGTGAAGCATTTCCCTGAAGGAAGAGACTTTATGTAATTAAATATTTCTTCTGCTAAGTATCATATCAGCCAGGACTTCAGCAAAGACTTCAAACTCAGAACAAAAACAAACAACAAAGAGAAGAAGTAAACAGAACTCAAAACTCAATTTTCGAGCTGGGTGACTTCCGGTCACTTCACTTCTCTCATCCCCTGTCAGACGATTGGATCTACATCTACCTCAAATGAGACATAATCTGTTCAGTGCTTGGCACAGTATCTGGACTCATTATAGGTGCTCAGTAAAAACCAGTTCCTGTCTTCCTCTAGGAGTGAACACACGTCCACATGTGTTAGCATCGCCAGTCTGGTTCCAGTACCCGGAGGCCTCGCATAAGAGAACTCACCTGAGGGGAGCCCGCAGCCTTGGAGAATAGCTAGGTAAAATTAAAGTAGTTTAACTTCAGGGCGATGGTCTTCAATTCATTTCTTCACGCCTTTATGCTATACCATTTTAGAGAGGGCGGGAACTAAGAAACAGAGGAACTCGATCTATCCAGCACCACCCAGGGAGGGGCTAGAATTGTTAGGCCCTAGATTGATGAATGGGGTGAAAGGTTTTACAGCCATTGCTGCTGCTTGTCATTGCAGACAAGCCCACTCAAAAGGGAAAGTGTGTTTATCACAGGCTTCCCATCCCTTTCCCTGATGTCCCTGGGGAGGACAGCCAGAGGCTGTGGATGATTCCTCAGAAGCAGATGCTAACAGAGTAGGGCCAAATCTCTCTTCCCTTGGTCAAAGGTCAAAGGTCAGTTATGCTATCTATGATCCAGATATCCAGAAAAGAACCAAGGTAAATGTTCTGAGGAGAGGCCACAAGACCCTTTGATCCTCTCCACACTGTCAGTAAGTATGGTTTATTTATCACTTTTTTGTAAGCAGCCTTATTGAGGTACAACGGATATACAAAAACTTGCACAGATCTAATGCATACCACTTGGTGGGTCTGAATGTATGCAGACCCCTGTGGAACTATCACCACCATCACGACAATAAGCATATCAGGGATGGTTTCCATTGTGGAAAAGGGCCTTTTACGGAAGTGGACACCAGCCCCCAGCAGATGTCATCTGTGTTAGTCCACTGCTCCACTCACTCGAGCATTTCCAGCAAGCCTGATCACTAGCTTTGGGCCAGGTGCTACGTTAGGTACCGGGGGGATACAGAGAAGAACTGGGCACATGCCCCGATCCCACGGGGCTGAGAGTTCAGCAGAGATGTGAAGCCGTGTGCTTACACAGCTCAGATGAAGTGAGGTGTGCCAAGTGGAGAGGCCTGACCCACGTTCCCAGCATTGCGTAGGGAGGAGAGGCGTCGTGAGCTGTGGGGATCACGGACTGAAAGGAGGAAGCGGGCTTGAGAAGTGCCACACTCTTCAACTAGGCACCTCTAAAGTGCTTCAGTAATATTACTAATTACCACGTATCAAACATTTACTATGTCCCCAACAACATGCCGTGCTTCATACACTCTAGTCCAGCGATTTTCAGCCTTTTTCATGTCACAGCACACATCAACTAATTGCTAAAATTCTGCGGCACACCAAAAAAATGTATGTTGTGACAATCTGATAAAAATATCAATAGGTATAATTTTGAGTCATTCACATGGGATAGCTACTGTTGTGTTGGCTGTTGCCATTTTTTAATTTGGCAACCTAAGGGAAAAGAGGTCGGTGCCCCTGACTAAATAGTTAGTTATCGCATGTTTTAAAAATTCTTGCAGTGCACCAGTTGGAAAATTGCTGCTGTAATCCACTCATTCAGAGCAACTATGTAGTAGGTATTAATGATTTCTTTGGCAAATGAGCAAACTCAAATGATGAGAGGTCAGTTAATAGTTCAAGGTCAAATAGTGAGTGGTAGACATCCTTTAATTCATTAATATGATGAGTATTGTTGGCTCACTGGCCATGTACCAGGCTCTCTGCTGGGTTCTGGGAAGACACAGCTCCTCCTGACCTGGAAGCCTGTGCTGTCCTATGCTGACCCCCCACGCTGGGTGTGTGAGGGGGGCCAGGCTGTGGCGGATCACTGAGGCCCATCCACTAGACAATAGGGAGCTACCGAGGATGGAGAGAGAGGGTAGCCTTTCTGGCCAGCATTAGGCTTTGGGAAAGGATGGAGTTTACGAGGTACTTGAAGGGGGCAAAATGATTAGAAGGAGGTATACATCTTACCACATAAAAAGTGAGAGAAGATGGGAGTAGATACTTGGACATAGAGAGCAGGTAAAACTTGCAAAGCATTTCTGTAACTGACAGGCTGTGGCTGGGAGGGGTGTCTGCCTGGCCACTGTGGCTGTCATTCAGCTCGGGCAGCCCTAACAAACTACCATAGACTGGGTGGCTTAAACAACATGCGTCGTTCTCACAGTTCTCAAGGCTGGGAATTCTAGGCCAGGGTGCCAGCAGATTTACTTCTTGGTGGGGGCTCTCTTCCTGACTTGCAGACAGACACCTCCTCCCTGTGTCCTCACATGGCACAGAGGGGAAGCTCTTGTGTTTTCCTCTTCTTCTAAGGGCCCAAATCCCATCGTGATCGTGACCTCATCTAACCCTGCTCGCTTCTCAAAGGCTCCACTGCTTAATACTACACCATTGGGCGTTAGGGTTTCAATATAGGAATGTTGGGAGATATAAACATCCAGTCCATATCAATGGCTTGCTCAATATTTTAGGTCTGTTGGGACACCAGGCAAGTGTTATTATTGATTTGTTATTATTATTGATCTGGACTTGAAGAGCATCAAGAAGGTCATCAGGCTATGGTGGTTGATTCAGATTGTAATTCAAGCAAGCTAGCAATAACTAGTTTATGTTTATTTAGTTTTTTATGTCTAGTAAAACACTTTTAAAAATTGATTTATTTACTAGAGGGAAGGGATGGGTAGAGGAGAGAGAAGGAGAGAAACATTGATGGAAGAGAAGAACATTGATGGGGACCAAACTCATGACCTAGGTATGTGCCCTGACTAGGAATTGAACTGGCGACCTTTCGCTTTGCAGGATGATGCCCAACCAACTGAAACTCACAGGGCTCTAATAAAACACTTTATGTGTGATATTTAAGGTCCATTTTACAGACAAGAAAACCAAGGCTCTGTGATGTTATGTAAATTTCTCAAGGTCATATAGTTATGAAGAAGCTGGAAAGGAACTTGAATTCAGATCTTATAACTGAATCCTGCATTCTTTCCAGGCTACCAGAAACTTCTCGAGTAACCCCAAGGTCTGAGTGGACTCGCTGGTGTCCCCAAAGTATAAAATGTTTGATCTACAGAGAATGTAAGGGCCACCTATCCCCAACTCTTTGTGTAGAGGCTCAGAGAAATGGTTTGCTAGATCCCAAATTTAGTGCATAGTAGAGTTTAAATGGGAACTCTTGTCTTTTCATTGCTGACCCAAGATCCTCCTGTCCCTGGAATATGTTTCCCAATTTTTATTCTACCAAGCACCTTCCCTTAAATTACTCCTTACTTATCAAAACTCTCTTGTAAGAAAAGGCAGACGTAAGTCCATTTTACTGATGAGAAAACAGAGGGTTTGAAAGATTAGGTAGCTTGTTTCTAATTGTCTGATTGGTAAGAGGTGAGCTAAGTATTATATATAATCTCCTTTTAATGATGAGATAACTAATTTCAGATAGGTGAAGGTTAAGCAGTGTGTCCATGAAACCAGAACTTATGGTTGCAAGTCAAGTGCAAATATTCACCCCTTTTGCTCTGTGCCCCTCTTTTGCCCTAGGGAAGAGAGAGGGTGTTCCCTCGTTTTTAACCTGTCATTGTATGAGTCTGATGGCCTCCCTGGAGTTGTCATGACAGCTGTGGCTGCAAGCCTGCCCTTGTTCTCAGATACCTGTTGACACTCTGTGCTTCCCCGCCGATTGTCCCCATGGCTCACCTGCGGCCCAGAAAATCCATTTCTCAAGGGAGGCCCTCTCCTTATTGTCTGTGTCATGAACGGCTGGCTATGTCCCATCTTCCTTCGCTTCTCATCTGTCATGTGGGCCTGTGTCAGAAGCAGGGTCAATTAACTTCCTACAGAGATGTTAACTTGGCAGACACAACTTGATTGATTTGTTTTAGTCTGACCCATTTTTTTGCGACGAGCATCCCAGGTAGGAGGGACAGCCAAGCCTGGGAGCTGCCGTGAATGTCAAGATTGATTGCTCTTTTATTTTTGAAGAAACACAAAGTAAATGTGGACAGATGGCAGATTTGTCTGATAGATTGGTGTTACCAAAAACCTGAATGGATTGCTTTCTCCTGTAGTATTCCCGCGCAACAGCATCAGCCTCCGCTTCCTCATGTCATCGCCTTTCTCTTTCAACAGCATCTGCTCTGTCTGGGTTACTGTCCTCACTCTTCCTCTAGTCGCTCAGTCCCGAAACTGAAAACCATCCTGTTGGCCTCCTTGCCCTCACCTGATCCAGGTGGCCATTACATCATGTTGGTTCTGCCTCTGAGATATTCTCAATTCCATAGCTTTTGCTACCTCTCAACCCCTGTGATCTCAGCTCAGGCTATACCATCTTTCCTCTGGTCATCATTGCCCGCACCTCCTAACAGGACCTCCAGTCGTAACGTCACTAATGCAGTTTCCAGTTAAGGTCTGGTTGGAGAGCAAATTTGGTCATATTACATACCTGCATTAAAGTCTCAGTGGCTCTCCCTGAACGGCCTCCAGAATGCGGTCACAGCATTTATGCATTTCACATGAAGCTCTCCACTACATGACCCCCGCATACCTCTCCAGCTTTACGTCCACCCATTCCTTTCTTGATCAGTGCTAAACTCGGCTTTCCCAGAAATTTCTGATAATGTTTCATGTAATTGTATCTTTGTACATACTCTCTTCATCAGAAAGAATCTTTCCTTTTGTGTCCAATGGGTACCTCTTATTCATCTTTAAGACCCAGTTTAAATATCCCTCTTTGGACCAGTCTTCCTTTATCCCTGGGTTGAACTGAGTGGCTCCACTATATACCCCTATAACAACAAATACCCCACTGACAGACACTTCTTTATTCACTGGGACTCTCCAGGAAGAGGAACCACATCTTAGGCATCATTCTGTCCCTATCACTTTGCAAGGTGGTGGTACCTAATAAATCCTCAGTAAACCTTTCGGAATTATATGCAATGATTGGACCCCAAATCCTACTATCAGCAAAGACTTAATGAGAACTCTTGATCTGTAGAGCACAGTTACTCTGCTGCTATGATATTTTATATCTTTGACCTTTTGCACATGCGCCCTTTGCTTGAAGTGACCTTGCCGCATTGTTTCCTAAAATAACCATATGTCCTTAACTGTCAGCTCAAATGCCACTGTCTCCTTGAAGCTTTTCCTTACTTCCCCAGGGAAAAATTAATCACTCCTTCCTTGGACTTCTTGTGGCTGGAACTATACAGGGTGGGGCCAGAGTAGGTTCATAGTTGTTCCTACGGAAATAGTACAATAATTAATAGATAATAATATAAGAATAAACTGTGTTTCACATACTCACAACCTGGAATGTAGGTAAACCTACTTTTGCTCCACCCTGTGTATTTCATTCTTCCCGTTACTGTAGTTAGCTGAATGTTTTTTCTAAAAATCCTAAGAAAAATTATTAATGAGCAAACAAAGGTCCATCCCTCCACTTTACCAGAATTAGTTGTGTCTTCTTTTTTTATTCTGACAGCATTTGTGTTAGAGTAGCATAGTTATTGTTTATATCTATATGGTTTTAAGCTCTCTGAGGGAAGGGTTGTGCTTCATTTCTCATTTTCTCCATTGCCCCATGGAGAATCTGGAACGTAGGTACTAAACAATTGTATATGAAATTGATAGAAATGAACCAACATTTGAGTTTTTTGAGGACAGTAATTTTTATCTTGATTTTTTATCGAAGTAGCCACTGAGGGAAAATGAAACTAAACACTTCTGGTTGTACCTACAGACAATCCGAAACATTTTTGAAAGATAAACAAAGCTTTGCATTACTCTTTATTTGTCCCCGAGGTTCGAATAAATACATTTCCTTGAATTTCTGGCTCCTGTTCCAGATCTCCATGCGCTTGGTGGGGAGGTACAGATAGACCTTGCTCACACGTTGCTGGTGGAGTGAATACACGGCTATTAAAATGTAATGCTGAGTTCAAATATCCAAGTTGATTCCCTCAAACTGTAGAACACCCAAGAGGTGGTCTTCATGTAGCCAGTCCAAACTATCCTGCATCTGTTTTCACTTCAGAATAATCCAAAACACTGTCCCATCAGGAACCAACATAATATAGGGCCAGGCATAATTCATAAAGCGTAGCGTGTTTGACTATCGCCGCAAAGAGACAGCGTAGAGTGGCGGTCAGGAGCAGGGGCCCCAGAGGTAGAGCTCTGTGTCCAAATCTCAGGGCTGCTGCTTCTAGCAGACTGAATGTTGCAGATCACCCCACCACTGTCCCATGTGCGAAACTGGGACACTTTAGTGGGTTGGCATGAAATTTGTGTGAATGAACCTCTGAAAAGTCATTTGAACAGAGCCTCACACATACTAAAGGCTGTGTAAGTATTTATTAAATAATTCCTGGCCCGTGAGGTTTTTTTGGACCACTTCTGTCTGAAACGTTCTTTGTCTTCCTCTTTCTCTACTTATGGGCTTGTTTTTAGTTCCGTTTCTATCTCAGCCTTGAGGACTTTGCTGACCAACCCTGCCCTCTTCTCATCTCCCACACCGAACTGCACCCTAAATCCACAGCCAGCTTCCTGAGACTCTTCACCCCATAACTGTCTGTTGACTGCCAGCAAGAGTCAGGGTGAGGCTTTGCGTGGTACTTCGCTGTGTGCCAGGTCAAACGCGTGGACTTTTCTAACTGAAAGTCTCGTGTGCAGTCAAGTACTGTAGCAGCTGGTTCAAACACAAGACAGAACTTAAAAAACGCCAGGAGAGAGGTTCAAATCAAATACCACGGATGTAGGCGTATGCTCAGTTCTCCTGCACCCCCAGTGTCTGGCAGGAGGCAGGAGTTCAATAATCATAAATGTCCACCCAAAGGTAACTTGGGATTAAAAAATGAGTTTCGTTCAATAATCTCAGGTGGACTTTGTCTAAGGCAGTGAAGAGCTGAGACAATGTCATTCAGTTTTATGTTTACATGTGTATTCTTTCACACTGTGCTGTCCATTCTAACAGCCAGCAGCCACAGGGGCTGGCGAGCGCACGGGATGTGGCCGTTTCTGGTTGAGACGTGTTGTTAAGTGCAAAAGACCCATGAGATTTCAAAGACCTAGCTGACAAAAAGGAAGGCAGACTCTCTCATTAACGTTTTTATATTGATTACACAGTAAATGGATAATATTCTAGACACTTTGGGTTAAGTAAAACATTGTTAAAGTAAATTTTGTCTGCTTATTTTTATCTTTTCTAGGTGGCAACTGGAAAATTGCCTGTGTGACTCACATTATATTTCTGTTGGACAGCACTCTCTTAGAATTGGTTCAAAAGGTCACTCACACACACTTACTGAGCACATGTAATGGGCCCAGCCTGGGGCAAGTTGCCCGTGATTAAAAGATTAATGAGGTGAAGCTCACAGTCCAGAGAGAGAAACAGCTGTATAAGCACCTATCGTTGATAGAGAGAAATGAGTCTTGTGCTCGGGTGGCAATACTCTGTGGAAAAAAGATAATAGGTTTGGGTCATATTGGGCTGAATTTGAGGTCTAATTCTTTTTCTTTTAAGATTTTATTTATTTATTTTTAGAGAGGGAAGGGAAGGAGAAAGAGAGAGAGAGAGAAACATCAGTGTGCAGTTGCTGGGGGCCGTGGCCTGAATCCCAGGCATGTGCCCTGACTGGGAATCGAACCTGCAATGCTTTGGTTCACAGCCCGCGCTCAATCCGCTGAGCTACGCCAGCCAGGGCAAGTTCTAATTCTTTTGTCTGCTGGTTGAATAAGCTTATTTACATCTCTGATTCTCAGTCTTCTCATCTGTATAATGATAGTCATTATATCTACTTTATTTATTGTGGTCAGTATTGGCATTGCTTGTAGTAGGCATTCAATAAAATGAGTATATGGTCAAAGGTCTATGAGGCTATGAAAAAGGAGAAAATGCAGTGTCTATTATGCCCAACAGTGGTAAAATGGGAGATGTGAGGCTTGTAGAAGAATGCCATCTGATTGGAGCCCCTAAGACTGCTAAGAGTTTCCCAAGCGGAGGGGGATGGCAAAGTCAGTGGTAATAATAAAAACTAATACATACAACGCATCTCTTCCGGGCACTGCTCTAAACCTTGAACCTGTGGCAGCTCATTTAAACCTTTCAGAAATGCTGTGTGGTAGCCCCTTTAATTGTATTCCCATTTGAAAGATGAGAAGACTCGGCACAAAGGAGTTAAGTAACTTCTCCAAGGTCCCACAGATAAGAAGAGGCACATCTGAGGTTGGACCTAGGCCCTTAGTGTTCAGAGTCTGTGCTTCCAAGCACTCTGCCCTGCTGCCCACGGGGAGCCCCTCAAGAGCAGGTCTGCGGGAGAACCTGGTGGGCCACCTATCGTGGCTGGAATGTAGCATATGAGAGAGTAGAGGCTGGAAGGGCAAGGGTGGCAATTACGTGCAGCTGAGACTGAAGGTTGGCGAGGATTTACTGGTGAGGGGCTTTAATCACCATGCTTAGGAATCTGGACTTTATTCCACAAATGGTGGGAGACACGGAGGATTTCTAATTTGGGGGGTGATGGGATCAGAGTTTTTCTTTAGAAAGAACTCTAGTGGCAGAGTGGAGAGTTAACAGGAGCAGATAGAGGCTGGAAGCCAGGATACTACTTAGGAGAATACAAGAGTACTGCACTAGTCCCAGCAAAACATGCTGATGGCTTGAGCTAGGGCAGCCACAGCAGGGATGGACCCAAGAGGGAAAATCTATGAACTTGGTGGTAGGAATCCCATTGTGTAGGTCATATGGCATTTTATTACTTCATTCTTTTCAATTGCCTATGCTTAATTTTAGATGGTATATACTCCTAGTGAGTCCAGACAGAGTTTTTTCTTGTTTTCTCTCTCTCAAATAGTCTTCACACTGTTATTTATATTCTGGAGATTATAGCGCATGATAATTATTATGCTTCAGGTTGCAGCTCCTTGTAAAATACAGTGTGATTATTATTCGTCTGTATTTTTCCATAATGTTTAATAGTGTATTTTTACTGGGCACCAATAATTATCTAATTACTATGTAGTTATTGAAATCAGATACAATTCTCTCTTAAAGATTACCCTAATTATGAGGCAAAGTTATTAGATCCTCTCTTTGCTTGTATTAGATACTCTCTTAGTTGTAAACCTGTAGAATTTTCAAAAAGCAAAACATTCAATAGGCATTGAAATCTTAATACTCTCCCATTCAGCGCCTCTCTCATTCGGCTGTTAGGAAAACCTTGGCAAACAAACAGACTGTCTCTGGTGCCCCTTGTGGCTTCGAACAGACTGGACAGCATGGGAACCTGCAGCCACACCCTGAGGCATTCTGGGAAAACCATGCTGCCTAAAAAGAGGACTGTCTGAAAGGGTATAAGACTTGTGCTTTTATTTCTTTAAACCATAAAAAGATTTCCCCTCCTCCATTTACTGTTTCTAGGTTTTTATTCAAATATACACACACGGGCTTCTTTAAATTTTTTTTATTTAATTAGATTTTTGCTAATGTTTTTGGCACTCGAAATGATAGCGGCAGTTTCACCTTACATTCAGTTAGTGGAAATTTAAATGTAATTTCTCTAGTGAAAAATGTAACTGTTCAGGAGAATAAATTTGAAAATAGACGGAGAATTACAATGCAGTTTTTGTGGCTGGGGTAAGGTATATTCAAAATTAGTGTTAAATTGTACCCTTCATTCATTCCCGTTCACTTACAAGGTCATGATCATGTGGACGACATGCATTATAAAGGCATAGATCACACATGTCTGGAAGGAAAAAGAAATGTGTGGCTGCAGACTAAGGATCCCAAAAGATCTTGATAAGCCGAGACAATGGCTTCAAACTAAGATGTCATTTAAAGATGTACTTGGCTCCAAAAAACCAATCATACAAGTACACTTTTGGGGAGGAAAGTCTTAGATGCTATGTGCAAAAGACAGATACAAGTCCAACTTGCCCACTTGGCTAATGTTTTCAGGAACTGGCTGGTAAGGGATGTGAAAAAGAAGGGAGGCAGCTCAAGAGAAGAGCTTTCTCCTGCTTTCCCACCTTCCTGGGAAGCAGAAAGCTGTAGCCACAGGCCGAAGGGAGGGAGCTGTTGGATGCAAAATCTAAGCTGCCAGGGGAAGAGTGTCTGATTACTCTGTTCCACTGGGTGGGAGTAAGGACAGCTGGGGAGGAGTGAGAAGGGGATTAAGACCATAGCTGGAAGAATTAGCCTGGGGGGGAGGGATGGGGGATACACACTCTTCTGAAGTGAGAGGGGAAGAGGGAAGTCTGAGGAAACACAAACCCACGTGAAAGTTGTGAGGACCGTGCGGTGTGAGAGGCGGAGGAGATGAAAGTGTAACAGAACGGGGAAGCTTCAACCTTCTTTGACATAGTGGAAAATAACTGTTCAGAAGAATAAATTTGAAAATAGACGAAGAATTACAATACAGGTTTTGTGGCTGGGGTAAGGATGAAGTCATCTGTTAAGTGTAGAAAGGAGCCATTTGGAGCTGAAGAACCGTAAAAAAAAAAAAAGGAACTGCAGGTGTGCTCAATGTCAAGGCAGGATGAGGGATAACTTGAAGTTTAAAGGTGTGTGATCTTGGTGTGACCTTCTTAAATAAAACTTGGATCCTGTCACTCCCCCGATTTAAATTCTACGGTGGGCTGCCATTGCTCTTTGGGAAGAAGGGCAACATTCTCAACATGGTGCCCAGTCCGTCCGTGATCCTGCCAGCCTTCCTTGGCAGCCTCCCCTAGCTCAGGTCTTCGCCGTGCCACAGGCCCTTGGTTCCGTCCTGCTAGCCCACCCTGTACTTCATGCTTTGGGGCTCCACCTGGGATGCGCTTCTCCTGGCTCTTGGCCTTGCTGGTACCCGCTCAACCTTCAGAACCCAGAGGAAATCTGACTTTCTAAAGAAGTCTTCCCTAGCTCCTCTAACTGCACACTCTCACGGCACCCCTCTTTTCCTTTACAATACCTTCCCCAGCATGGAGTTAAATAAATCATTGTAAAAATAAATCAAGAGAAGGCCGGTTTGAAGTTAGAACAGATTTATGTGAATTTAGGACTGGTGGTATAATTCGTGGGGCCCAGTGCAAAACGAAAATGCAGACCCCTTGTTGAAAATTATTAAGGATTCCAATAAAGTGACAACAGAACATTAAGCCAAGCACAGGGCCTTTTTGAGCAGGGGGCCCCGTGTGACTGCATAAGTCATCCACCCCTGTGTGAGTTTCTCCTGCAGGGACAGGGACTGTAAGTCTGGATTTATTAGTCCCATAGAAGTTTGAGGCATGACACTCCACAGTGCTAGCAAGAGCAGGATTAGAAATGATGAACTGCTATGTTTAGAACAGAATAGGTTACAAAATTTAGTAAGAATGAGGCTGATAGATTAGCTACATAGAGAGTAGCACAATGTCGGTGCAGTGAAATTTTGGTGTGATGGATGACATAATAGAATGTCCATGTATTATTTATTAGTGCATCAAGTCAACATTTAATTTTCTAGCTCCTGCTTTGTGTTCCTGGGAGGAGTACTTGAATTTTTCAGTCTCTCCAAAAGGAGTACCTTAGAAATTTTAGAGAGGAAGGCATGGAGTCTAGATGATTTGAAGAACAGATTCTAGACTCAGATGGCCTGTGTTTCAAGTTTAAGTTTACCAGATATAATCCCTGTGATCTTCACAGTTACTAACTCCTCCGTGCTTTAGTTTTTGTTTGTTTTTTTTGGGGGGGTGGGGGTGGTAATGGTATTAATTAGGATAATGTTGTATCTCCTGTGATTGTTTAAGGGACAAACGCGTCAATGGATGTCTTTGGTTTATAGTAAGTGTTTATTATAATTTCACAGTAGTGAACTCTGAGTTTCCTTCTCAATGCTGCTTTCTTCCAGTAAGGTAGTTGAACTCAGTCATGGTATTGCCATATATCATAATCAACTAGACTTCATTATTCGACTTAGCTAGATGCAAAGAATGTACTAACGTGCTTTGTGAAACTTATAATGGGATCCACTTAAGCAGAAGGAACATAATACATAAGCCAACTCATCTTCATTATAGTGCAGTAGGTGCCAAACACATGTCCAGAGCACATTAGCAAAAAATGTGTAATATATTTCAATGAACTCAAGTATTTTATATTTGTACCTCTGGACTCAGAGAGCTTTCTTTTGGGTACATAAAGATAATGATCAAGTGTTAGAAACTGTGAACAGCAAACAGCATTTAATGAACTATGGTCTTGTCTTCCATTTTGGTCATTTGTATGAAGTATGAAATTAAGTCAGTATCGGTTATTTATTGAGTGCAGTATTTTTTAACTGTTAGGATGCCATTTTGTTTTAGGTTGTTCTGCTCTGGAAAATAATTAGATTAATTTCTGAGTCATTATCCTTGGTATTTTTTAGGTAGAGCCAGCAACAAGGTCATTTGTGGGGCCAAGAACCCAATTACGGGTTCCCAATCCACATCTCTAGTCTACCTCTCTGCTGTGATTTATAGATATGAATTTATAATTATCCTCTTAACTTTTTCCCTGGATATCTCAGAACACATCAAACTCCACTTATCTTAAGCCAAATTTATTATTTTTTTTCTAAAAAACTGAGCTGCTTTTTATAAATAACTAAATTTTTTTGGCTCTCTCCTGAAAAGATCCCCCAGTATTATAGAGTCCACCTGCTTTATAATTCCTGTATTTAAACTTATTTTTTTGTTCCTTTTGTCATTCACCTGGTTTAGATTCTTATCATGTTTGTCTTTGACCGCTGTGGTAGCCTGTCAACTACGTCTTTCTTTCCAGTCTTCTTTTTCTTGAATCTACTCTACTTGCAGATTATTTCCCTGTTGTTCACTAGAGAAATTCCAAATGTTCCAGCATGCAGTGTAAATACTTGTACAACTATGTCTGATACTATTACATTTTCCCACCCGTGTCTCCTGCACGTCACTGATCTTAGAGGGATGCACTGGATATGATCGAAACACTTCAAAAGGGCACCTTACAGCCATGGGGAGGCTTCCTGGAGGAGATGAAATCTGTGTTGAGTTAGCCAGGTAAACACGTGAGAACCCCTGTTATGAGGTGTTTAAAGAAATTGTAATTATTTGTTTATAAAGATAAACAGCATCCATGCAAGGGAGCCTCAATCTTTTCCCAGCTTTACTGAGATATAATAAATATACAAAAACTGCATATAGTAAATGCACATAATTTGGTCCAAATAGTTTGGACCTAAGTGTACACTCATGTTATCATTACCATAATCAAGGTAATAAACATATCCATCATCTCCAAAAGTTTTCCTGTGTCCCCTTTTTATTTTTTTAAGAACTCTTAACATGAGCTCTATTTTCTTATCAAATTTTGAAGTGCAGCCCTGGCTGCTGTGGCTCAGTAGATTGAGTGCCAGCCTGTGAACCAAAGGGTCTCCAGTCTGATTCCCAGTCAGGGCACATGCCTGGGTTGTGGGCCAGGTCCCCAGAAGAGGGCATGTAAGAGGCAACCACACACTGATGTTTCTCTGTCTCTCTTTCTCCTTCCCTTCCCCTCTCTATAAAAATAAATAAATAAAATCTTTGAAAAATTTTGAAGTGCACAGCACCTTATGGTAAACTATAGGCACAGTGTTGGACAGCAGATCTCTGGGACTTATTTGTCTGGTAAAATTATAACTTTATATTCATTGAAAAACACTTCATACCCCCTCCTCCCATCCCTAGGAACTACCATTCTATCATCTACTTCCATACATTTGACTGTTTTATGTCTCACATCCTACTGTGATGGACTTGTGGAGAAATTAGAACTTTCGTACATTGGTGGTGGGAATGTAAAATAGTGCAGCCATTATAGAAAACAGTATGGAGGTTCCTCAAAAAATTAAAAAAAAATAGAGCTAACATATGACTTGGCTAACATATATCCACCTTTGACGATATATCCCCAAAACCCTGAAATCAGGATCTCGAAGAGCTATCTGCACATCTGTGTTCATTGCAGTAGTGTTTATAATGGCCAAGATGTGGAAACCAACCAGGTATCTGTCAATAAATGAATGGATAAAGAAATATGGTAGATACTTATAAAAAAGAAATAAATTCTACCATTTGTAACAATACGGATGAACCTGGAAAAAAGCCTCAGCCTCACTTTCCTAATATTTTCTAAGTTTCATAAATATTCCTTTTATTTGCTCTTTCTCTCTGTCAGACTGTCCCCATTTGATCTGCCTTGGAAATTTTCTCTAGTCTGCTGGAACTCTGCTAATGGGACACAGCTCTTTTGTGTTAGAACTCAAGTTGTGTTATCTATGCATTCAACCCATAGTTGCTAAGTGTCAAGCACTGTGCTACTTGCTGAAAATATTATGGAGGAAACATACTAACATGGCCCCTGCCCTAATGGAACTTATGCTCTCTTGGGGAAGCTAGGAGGGGTCCAAGATAAAGAATGCTAGAAAATCAGAAACTTGACCTAACATGGTGGAAACAGGAGGCTTCTCTGAAGAGGAGACATTGAACCTGGAGATCTGGAGAATGAGAATGATGTGTGGAGACATACTTTCCAACTGTAAAAACTAACACATAATGTTTTGGGGAAGGAAAGAGCAAGGTGTGTTCGAAGAGGAATGGAAGGAGCTGGCATGGACCGGAATATGGTGAACAAGAGGAAGAGAGGCAGAAAAATGAGGTTTGGGAGAAAAATCCGAGTCAGCAGGCTGTTGCCTGGAAAAGAATTGAGACTTGGTGCTCGGAGCAATGGAGAGCCAACAAGGGGTTCAAAGCAAACGTGACGGGGAAGGGAGGGGCGGGAGAGAGATGCAGTGGGGAAACGCTGGTGGGACGATCTCTGGGTTTAGAAGCTCTCTGGCTGCTGCTCACAGAACAGATGAGAGGAAGGCGAGCATGGCAACAGGAGGTCAGCTAGAAGGTTGTTGTAATCGGCTAGGTTAGAGTTGATAGTGGACTGGATTATTCAGTCATTAATAAACTAATTAGCATCCACTTTGTCCAGGCCTTTTGTTAGGTAGGGATTGAAATACCATTACTACTAAAGCAAAATGTTTAGTAGGGGAGAAAGATTCAAAATCATCTCATATGGGATGGACACGTGCCGTATCATCAGTATGGAAATGAACTGAGGCAGTGCCGTGAAGGGGAGGGTCAATCAGTAGGCTTCACAAAGGGGTGCAATCACCCCTCAGCTGCAGTCAGTAGGCTTCACAGAGGGGTCAGCAGTCGCTGGGTCCCAGTCTCTGAAGGCTGATAACGGTTCACAGCTGGCAAAGGTGCGTGAAGAACATCTCACTGTTGTCCTTTGCAGCAGGTGATGGAATTGAGGGTGCGTTCTCAGATCTTGGTTCCAGACTGAAGAACTAGACATAGGGAACAAAATGTGTAAAATGCAACCAGTTGTATGTCTCTCATGGTCTAATTGTTATAAACTTCGGGAGTAACAATTTTTGCTTGCCTTCTGATCTTTTCCATTTTCCTGAGTTGACATGGTCATTGTCAAAGACACTATGGTTAATGAAGTTGAGCTGACTTCATAACCCCTGACGATTTGGCATGCAGTTTTATGGCTGAAGTTTCCACTTGGATTGGATGAGACCCAAAACAAAGAATTGACTACTTCTCATGATTAAAAGCTCCCTTGATGATTTTTTAAAGGGATTCTTCAAAGCTTTTAGTTCCACTAAGTAGGGCATTGCATTTCGCTTCCCTTAAACTCACCCCGCTATGGCACACAGACGTGGCCGTCTTTTTCTCCTGCGGCACAGCACTACGGAGAATTTTATAAAAGAGTAGCAGCCTTTTAGTAGGAGGTTAAGTAGTCTCTGTATATATAATTTATAAGACACTTGGAGCTTTTTGTGTGAAAGCCCATTGGAAAAGTAAAATTATTATTACTTATATGGTAATTAGCTTATGTTTCTCCTGTTCTTCCATGAGACGTTGTTTCTCAACTAAGAATTGAGAGAGGCACTGTTCATCACAAAGATACGAAGGAATAGATTGAACAGCTGTAGAAATTCAGGACAAGCGGTCAAATCAGATAAGGATGAGTAGTGTACTGTGTTTGTTTTCTCCTGAATGATATTTTTTGATTAGTGTGTAACATTTTCCCCTAGGTTTCTACATAGAGAGAATCCTGAGAACTGTGATCCCCATCTAAAGCTATAAATTATTTGCAACTTCTATTTTACTTCTGCCTCCCTAGATCTGACAAATACACAACTGAATATGTAATTGGAATTGTGATACTTTTAGATTAACATACAGGAAATAAAATAATGAATTTTTGCCCGTCTGCCTCCCATCAAAGAGCTTGTCCTAGATAGAGGCACCTTTCTGGGCTTTGAACATTTAATATGCCCCCGGGGGTAGGAACGGAAATGGAGCACAATATAAAGTTTGATTCATGCTTCAATCCTTCTCATATATTAAAAAATCATGGATGAAATCAATGTCTCTTTTTCATTATTAAGTCAGATTAATTAAAATATTCTAAGGATAGATATATTTGTATTAGGTAGGATTAGACTTGACTGCATGCCTCAGAAAACACCTCAACACCAGGGGATTAAGTAAGAAGGGAGCTTCTTTCCCGATTACAGCGTGATTGGGTACAGGTAAGACTGCACTCCAACCTGGTTATTGAGGCTCCCTGGTTATTAGGGACCCAAGATCCTTCTATCTTGTTGCTCTGACACACATGGCAGGTTGCCTTTTGGTCCAAAACAGCTAGGGCATTAGCATTCGTGGCAACAGGAGGGAGGAAGGGAAGGAGAAAGGCACCCATGCTCCCTTTCAAGGGGACTTTATGGAAATCTCGCTAACACTTCCTGTCTGTATTTTATTGGCCAGAGATGAGTCACATCATGGGCAGCCAGCTAAAAGGGAGACTGGGCAACGATATTTTTTGTGACCGTGCATCCAGCTGAAACCTTACTTTTCTGAGACTACGGAAGAGAAGAGGATTGGATATCCGAAGTCAGTTTGGAGTTTCTACCACAGAATTTACTTTGGCTGGATTTGAATCATTTTTTTTTTCCTGAAGACAGAAAATTTGACTTGGTTCAGGTTCGGCTGGGTGGTTTTACTGGGTGTAACGGGTGTGGTGTGATGCAGCGGAATGGGCTCGGGAGTGCTAGGTTCTACTTCCAGCTTAACGGAGTTGGGCTTTGTGTCTCACTCCTGGTAAGAACCGTGTGTGCCATAGGCAGGCCCTCCAGGAATTCTTCTGCTTCCTGAAGCTTTACAACAGAGATGGGTATTTACATTTACACATGAACATATATATTTAGATGATACATAATTTAAAAATCTATTTTTAAAAGATGTACACATGCAACCACATTAGCAGAGAGTGACCTGTTTAATAATTTCCAATTTTCCATTCCTTGCTTTTAATGAAAAGAATTGAACCTTGTGTGGAAATTGCAATGAAGGACAGACTATGAGACATAACCGTTCTCTTTGAAATTGGATGTCAACTTTTCATCCCAAAGAGCAGGCCCTTCTCCCATGTTTTTTGTTCATTTCTGTTGCTGTTGTGTTCTGCTCATCACTTTCTGTAGAAAGGCATGACCTGGCAGAGTTAGAATTTGTGTTTTTAAATATGTGATGTGACAGAGTCCTGGGACTCCTGGGCTTGTTAACGCTGGTCTTCCTGGGAAATAATAATGGGGATAATTGGGTTCTCGGTCTCCTGGCTCCTGCTCAGTTTCAATTGATTGCGGTTCTTTGTCCTGGGGCAGCTGCTATGCACCTCTAGGTAGAAGTTTCATTGTTTCTTTTCCTTTCAGGGAGAATTAGTTTGTGCTGCTTTGTGGCACAAGCCACACAAGGTATCTCCCTGCAGGGCACTGGGAAGCTATGTCCTTTCTTAAGTGTCCTAGTGTGTTTTTAGCAAATCGGATGGTTCTGAAGGCACCAGTGATTCCGAAGGGAACGAATGCAAAAGAGCAAAACAAAGCAACAATACTGAAAGGCTATTACTTGTGTTTTCTTTGTCATTCCTGTAAGTTTTAAATTTAAGGAAATAAAAGCTATAAAATGCCATCACCACTTTCATGTCCTGTGTGGAATAAGATGATGGTACACGACAGATAAAATGAATAAAACCACCATTATATGTTATTGAAGCAAAAAGATTATTGACCAGTCAGATGGTTTAGGTTGAACCATTCAAACCTGCTGTTTCTGTGGGTCAGAAGGGATTGGATATAGGCAATGTCTAATAGTTCAAGCTAATATGAGTTTCCATCATAGCTACACAACAGAAATTGTTAACCTCTAAACTAACACCATTTAAAGTTCCTCCTTAGCTACATGTTTCAGTTGTAAAAGAATTTGGATATTAGATGGCATTTTGAAATTCAGGGAAGTGTATATTTAATGTTGGCTTTAAAGTCCTATAATTGAAAAAATCCCATCCATGATCCCCCTGTCTTTACATAACTATTTTATCCTCTGTGTTTCTTTCCCAGCTTTATTCATACATCATAACTGATATTTTCCAAGGTGAAAAATGAAAAAAAAAATAAGCCACACTTTCAAAAAGAGTGCATAGATTTAAAAAATTTCAAAGAAAGCTCCCCTGGTACTTGAATTTCTGAATTCATAAATGAACACATAATGCAATGGATCTGAAACAAAGCCTTTGCATAATAAAACCTGTGAGGAACTTGATTGTGGAAAATGACACTTTCTGCAGCCTCCAGTACTCTCCAAAGGCAAAAATATACTTTTACAAATTACCCTAACGAGCTGAGGGACACACATTTTCATCAGGAATGATTAACATCCACACAGTCAAGCCTGAGTAATTAGGGAAGAAGCAAGAGTCCTCCTTCCCCCATCCCCACTTCTTGGAGATGACCCCCTCCAGTGCCCTTGTCAGTGGCCTAGAAGTCCCCAAGTAATCCTTCAGCTTGGGTCAACTCTCTCCAGGCTCCAGGAAGGTGAGGGCACAGTACAAAAAGTGACAGGCAGGGCCGGGATGGAATAATTGTGGGGCTCACTGTGAGGTGTTATTTCTTGATACTCCAGGGACCGTGGTTGGTCCTAATTTCTTTTGGCTGTAGAAGTCTGAAAGCCCCCTCCAGCTACTTGCTGGCTCCAGGGGGCTGATACCTTCTAAGGTAAATGCCAAGTTCCCCCAGGTAGCCAATGCCTGACCTGCCTGGTTACTAAGGAACCATTCCCCCAGCTGGTTACTAAGCCCGGGAAGAGGAAAGAGGAAGAAAACCCAGCACAGGATGCAGAGCCCCTCCCCCTGCACCCTGGCTTCCTCATGCTCTCGCAGTTAGATTTCAACCTCAGAAGAGAAGCAGGTTCCTAAAACCTAGCAATCCTCAGGGTGTAAATAAAAGGTCCTGAATGGCATTTTAGTATTTGTTCCCCAAATTGATATGCAAATTTCTAATTTACTTAAACACACTGTCATGCATTATAATAAAGTCTAATACATGCTTCCATGTAATTATGCGTAATAACCAGTGATGAGTGGGAGGAGGGACGTGGAGGAGGGACTTGTATTTCCAGCTGGTCCTCCAAACCTGCAAATCACAGACAACTCCCTTCAGTGTGGAGGAAACAAGATAATGACGGTACGATATTAAATACAAACATTAATTCTTGGGGACAAAACAGAAGGAAGAGAGCTATCAATTCAGATGTGTGATAGTGGGCAACTTAAATTACACTGCACACCATCTTAGAGAAAAATAAGAACCAAGCATAATGAAAACCTTAATTTGCTCTTCACTGTGATACTCCTATAATGCCATTAGTGTTATTATCTTTCTTAAAGAAAGATTTATCTGGGACACTGAAATCCCATGTTAGGACTCATTCTTCATGTGTGTTTGGTTTGATTTAAGAACCAAGTGGCAATAGCATATGCATTCTCTCTTTGTCTGTGGAAGGACAAGTCAGACCTCAGAAAATCTGAGGAGCCCACTGGAGCCCCAGGTTGTAAGGAAGCGAAACAATGTGAGAACAGGCTTTGTGAGCAGGAGAGTGCAGTCCTCGTGTAAGGGACTGTTACTGTCCTGGCTGCTGTCGATGCAGATTTTGTTATAGGAGAGCTGTGTTCCTGTAAAGTCATCAGCAGAAAGAATTTGTTGGCCTTTAAACATATATTTTCATGTGTGAGGCATCACTATTAACGTAGTGATTAGGATCTTTGGAATCCTTCCGACCTGGTTTGGATTTCTAGCTCCATTAATTATTAGCTGTGTGATCTTGGGCATGTCACTAAAGTTTCTGTAAGCCTCAGTTTTCTGTTAAATGGGAATAAAAATAGCTATACCCAATTTGGTAGTATTTTTGTGAGAGTCAAATAAAATAGTATACCTATATTATACCAGGCTCACTTCCTGGATCCTTGTAAATAAATAATCTATTTGTAAATAAAGAACCCTTTTTACAACTGTAATAATTTATATTAGAATATAAATTCCCCACATTGGTTTATATGCATCAAAAGAAATGGTGGACTCTAAATCAAGAGAATCCATGCGCAGTGAAATTGTCTGATGAATGCTTTGCATGTGTTGTCATGTAGAGAGGTCAACAATGAGTGTCCACGTAAGGTAGGAGAGGAACCGGGTAGGCAAGGGTACAATTCCGGCTTTTCCATTTAGTAATTCTGTGATCTTGGGCAAGTTGGCTAACTTGTCTGGTTTACTCAGAGAAGACTGTCCCTTTGGAGTACATATATGATGTATACTAGATGTACCAGATCCATGAGCTATCATTTACTTCTTTTGACGTATGTGGAAAAGAACACATAGCCACCTTCTAGTTCCTGGGACAATAGGCAGGCGTTCGTTTCCCCAGGTTCCCTCCCTCTTTAGACCTGCAGAGAACAGCAGGATCCTTTGTATTCCTGCCTGGGAAGTCATTAAGCTCCATTGGGGACAAAATATGAGCCTTTTGATATTGAAGGATCTGGAAGAGAGGGGGCAGAGGCAGGAAAGCAGAACAGAATGTAGCAGGTAAAAGGCAGAATGGAGATTTAGAAACTAAAACTTGGTAGAGCCACGTCTCCTAAAGTGCTGAGGCCAATGGGCCAGGAATTGTGTTGCCAGGAGAATGGTATGGGAAGTTCTAGAAGTTACTGGAATTCTATTTCCCAGCACCAAAGCCCAAGGAACAGGTCATTTAAGGAATAGAATCCTTGCTTCACCTTAAGAGCTTCATCATTAATGCCTTAATTTCTGTGTAAATTAAATCTGTACTATGGATGTGCTTTCCATCCTAATCCACAAGCCTTTGACGACGGACTAAGGAAACCTCTCAGCACCCAGGACACTGGACAGCTCCTGGACATATGGTTACCATAAGGGATGGGAAAGATTAACTCGCAAAATTCACCCTGGATTAATGGCTTCTCTAGTGTTGCTAAGTAAAATTTAAAGCAAGGCTTGAGGGGATCAAAGAATTTCTGTGTAACTTGACTGTGTCCCAAAACAAAGCTCAAGAATTAAACAAACAAACAAACAAAAAACAAACAATATCTATCACCCAACAATGCAAAACTCACAGTCTGGATCCAATAAAAAAACTACATGGGATTATAGGAGTGAGCAATACAAACCATAATGAAGATAAAAATCAATGACCCCCAAACTATATGGATGACAAGATTAGTAAACAAGGACATAAAAATAGATGAAACTGTTACTGCAGGAAATCGGTCCTTCTGCAGGGTTGTGGAAAAAGAATTTCAGGAGCACTCGTGCAGGAGGAATTCTCAGCGAGAGAGGCAAGATTTATTAGGGTGAAAAGCAACAGTACACTCTCAGAGAGGCAGAGAGCGGGCAGGCTAGCGGGGAGCAGCCGCCCGTGGTCCCTCCTGAGCTCCTGTACAGTTCCTTGAGTTCAGAAAAGAGCAGACTTTCTTTCAAATGACCCAGCCTTTGGATTTTTCAGGGCCTCCTACCTGATCTTTCCCCCAGATTTTCTCAGGATTTGCCCTCCTCCTTTATGGTCCCCATTTCAGTTCGTACTGTACATGCCTCATAGTTCTGCTTGGTCATTGGGCTCCTACTATGCATGTACTCAGTGAAAGGAGTTTCTCCTCAGCATTCCCTCCCTCCTGGGTTAATCCAGTGGAACGAAGCTGCTTACCCACTGCTGTAGCTATCTTTTCTACCTACTCACCTAGGCAAGATGTTGTGCTCCCTTTGGCAGAATGATGCTCTTTACTCCCCAAGGTGACTGTTCTGTTCATGCTCCCTTCTCTTTCGCTAATTATCTAACTGCCTCCTCTAACAGAACTATATCCTTTTGTTCAAGAAGGTACAACAATTTTAAGCATGTTAAGGAGAGACATGGAAGACATTAAACAGACACATATCAAACCTCTAGAGGTGATAAAACAACTTCTGAGGTGAAGAATAAACTGGATGTAATTAACAGGTTAGAAACTACAGAATAAATGTTTTGTGAACTTAAAACCACAGTAATAGGCACTATCACATTAAACACACAGAGAAAAAGAAACTCTAAACAACAACAGAGCAGTGGTGAACTGAGGGGAAAAAATCAAACAGCCTAATATGCATGACTTGAGTCTCCAAAGAAGAGAAGAGAGGGAAAGGAGAAGGAAAAAAAAATATTTTTTAAAAAGCCAAAAACATTTCTTAATGTGATGAAAAAATAAGCTCATAGACCTAAGAATCTCAACAAACATCAAGCAAAACCTCAACAAGGTACATGATAATCCAATTGCTTAGAACCCATGCTAGGGAGAAAATCTTAAATCAGCCATGGAAGAAAGACACATTATGTACAGAAATATAAGAATGGTGGCATACTCTGCATAGGAGACAATACAGGCACAAGGCAGTGGAACGACATCTTTAATACTAAAACAAACAAACAAAAAGTAACCACGAACCTAGAATTTTTACCCAGTGAAAGTAGCTTTCAAAAAAAAAAGGGAAAAATAGACTTTTTCAGGCATACAAAAAAATATAAGATTTTATCACCAGCAGTCCTGTATTCTAAGAAACAGTAAAGAAGATCTTTCTAGGCAGAAGAAAAATAATATCAGCCATGATCTGGATATACACAATGCACTGAAGAGCATGAAAAATGGGAAACGTGGTAAATATGAAATATTTTCTTTTTATACCTTATATCAGTCTAAAAGAAAATTGATCATTTTAAGGATAAATCATTACAATGTATTGTTGAGTTTGTAAGAAATGTATAATGTGCCGTACATTTACAAAATCAGAAAAAGCAGCCGGGGATATTAAAGTGTAGTGTTTTAAGTTTCTAATACTACATGTGAAGTGTCATAAAATTATTTGAAGACACATTATCATAAGTTATATTTGTATGATAAATATGCAGAAGTACTATAGAAAAATTGCTACAGACATAGTAAACATATTGCCTTTATCCTAATAAATCTGATAACTTAGATAAAATAATCAGATCCCTTGAAAGACAAAAACTTAAACATCAAAGCTCACTCAAGAATATTATCAAGAATATTTTGATACTTTGGATTTTCTTATATTTAGTAAGCAGTTTGTATTTTTTGGTAAAATCTTTTCAGGAAGAAAATTCAAGCCTAAATGGCTCCATGAGCGAATTTAACTAAATCTTTAATTAAGAAATGATAACAAGTCTACATAAAATATTCCAGACAAATGAAGAGTAAGGGGCACTTGCTAACACATTCTATGAGGCCATCCCTACCCTGATACCAAAACCAGGTAAATATAGTACAAGAACAGAAAATCAAACTGGATAGAATTAACACATTAGAAACTACAGAACAAATGTTTAGTGAACTTAAAACCATGGTAATAGACATTATTCAAAATGAAGTACACAGAGAAAAAGAAACTCTAAACAACAATAACAGAGCAGTGGTGACCTGAGGGGAAAATCAAACAGCCTAATATGCATGACTTGAGTCTCCAAAGAAGAGAAGAGAGGGAAAGGAGAAGGAAGAAAAAAACATTTTTTAAGCCAAAAACATTTTTTAATGTGATGAAAAAATAAACTCACAGACCTAAGAATCTCAACAGACATCAAGCAAAACCTCAGCAACATGAACATGATGAGCATGTAGCTCAGGAACACAGACACTTGCAAAAATGAACAAATTGTAGCAAAATGAATGCAGCAGTAAATGAAAAGGATGACATGTCATGATCAAATTTGGTTTAACCCAGGAACAGAATTCTGGTTCAGCATTCTAAAATCAGTCATCATAAATCATGTCAACAGATAAAGAACAATAAGACCCACATGATCATTATAGAAATGCAGCAAAATCATTTAACATAATTCAACATCCACTCACGAGAGAAGCTTTCAACAAACTAGGAACATGTGGGAACTTCCCCGGTCTGATTTAGGACATCTACCAAGAGCCTGCAGGTACTACTGTCTTCAGTGCAGAAAGACTGTATGCTTTCCCTCTATGGTGGAGAACTAACAAGGATAGGCACTCGAACTGCTACTATATTCGATGAGGTCCTGAAGTCTTAGTATGATAAGGCAGGAGAAAGGACTGTAAGGCGTAGAGCTTGGATAGGAAGATTAAGACTGCCCCTATTTGTAGGTAACATGCTTATCGACTAGAAAATCTCAAAGAATCTATATAAAAGCTTTCTATAGGTCTAATAAATGAGCTTAATAAGGTCACCAGGTTATAAAGGCAATGTACAAAGTCAGTTGCATTTCTGTATATCAATAATGGACAATTGGAAAAAGAAAATTAAAAGTCAGTACCACTTATAATAGCACAAAATAACCATGAAATACTTAGCTACAGATCTATAAAAGTATATGCAAGATCTGATTATTAAAACCAGAAAATATGAGAAATTAAGAGGCCGATTAAAAAATTTGGTGCCCTCCAAAAAATGGTGGCTGACAATAAATAGGAATGAGCTATTGATAACCTAATTTCAAATACATTATGTTCATTGATGGAAGCTTGACTCAAAGGCTATATATTGTATAATTCCACTCACCTGACACTTTTCAAAAAAAGCAAAATGACAGGGACAGAAAACAGGTAAGTGGTTTCCGAGCTGATGGGTGGGTTCAGGGCTGGCAGCAAAGGGTCATGGGGAAATTTAGGGGTGTGACAGAACTGTTTTACAACTTCCTTGTGGTGGTGGTTATGTGACTTTAGATGCTGGTCAACACATGAAGAACTATACTATAAAAAGAATAAGTTTTCCTGTATATAAATTGCACCCTCATTTTTTTTAAATGAAAAAAAATGTATTCTTGATTCTGGAATGGGGTTGTACAAATGATTAGACAATTCCTTCTTTATTAAGAGAGGAAAACAAGAACTGTAATTAAAATAGTTCCATTTCACAAGTAGGGGCATGACAGGGAGCAGAACATGGGCCCCAGCGCCCCCGAGAAAAGTGAGAGCGGGTGTCCTGAAGGCTTTCTGGAGGAAAAGGTGACAGCTAGTGTGACTCACACTTCTTAGGAATCCTTCCATGCCTTCAGTCTTTAAAATGCTTATTCTTCACCACTAGCCCCAGAGGAAATAAAGCTTTTGCTCCCTTTTTCACAGACAAAGAAAATGGGCTTTCTTTCTGTCCTTTCATGAAATTTTTGTTGCTATTCCCTCTAGTCCATTTCATGATTTTCACAAGGGAAGCTGGTGGAAGCTGGAAGGATCCTGATATAGTATGTTGACGCTGGTAATCAAATCAGAATATGATTTTGACATATCCTTCTGACAACCTTTTGGTTCATTTTCTGCTTTATTAAAACCTTTAATTAAATGAGTGTGGGGTGTAGCAATATTCTGGACAGATCTTGGGTGTTAGCAAACAAGGCCTCAGGTTTCAAAGTCAGTGGCAGAGCAGGGCTCCTGAAGCCAGGTGAGGAATTTCATGGGAGTGTGGGGTCAGGGAGGGACAGAACTTGCTGCTTGTCCAGAAGCCCAGCTGGATTTGACCGGGACTGGGAAGCCGATGAGGACGCAGAGGAAGTGCTGGGTATGCTGGCCTCACCAGGCTGAGGTGCCTGCCTTCACGGTTATCCATCCTCCAGGCACCTCTCCCCAGCCCTAATCTGTTTCATTTCCGACACACATCACAGCTGAAAATATTTAAACTCTGGAGCAGGTGAGTGGCCCTACCAAGATGAACCCCTGATGTGTCCCCGTCACACTTGCAGGTACAGCTTTGCAGGTGTGCTTCTTTATGTGAGGGTTGGCAAGTGAGGCGCCAGGACTCATATCTTAGAGAATTCTGCAAATGATAAATTGATCACTCTTAAAGTTTCTCTTTCACATCTCCCCATATGTTGGATTCAGCAGCCCATATGTCCCTATTGGCACCATGTCTATTTCTGCATTGTGGACACCTTCCAACGTGGGGGCGGGGCGGGGGGGTGGGGACAGAAGGTGATCAAAACCAAAGGTCCACAAGAGTATGAAAATTATTAGCACTTACATATCCATGAAAGTATTGCTTCAAGTCAAATTGTTTTTTTAAATGTAATATATTGACATTCAAATTCCATAGGAAAAAATTAATTTTCCACCTTCCCCTTCTCTAACATAGCAACCTGACAGAGAGGGGCTGGGTTGCTCACAGGCCCCTGCATCGGTGTGTGCCTGGAACTACCTCCCTTCCCACCACGGCAATCACTGGCACGTGCTCGATGCAGCCTTGCAGGTGTTCTGAGAAAGGAGGAAAGGTTACCACTTTTCTTCACTCAGTAGTTTAAAAACACATTGCTATGTGTGCTTCCTGCCTTTTGCAGGAGTCTTGTTTATGAATTTCCATGCATTTACCTGTTTCAAATTGGTTTAGTTGCATTTCATCCCTTCGTTCATTCATTTGGCATAGGAGAGGGTAGTGCCTGCTATGTGCCTGGCATGGCTTGGAAAGACAGAGATGAAAAACACTGGATCTGTTCTCAGAGATGTCACGTGTCAGTGCGCCAAGTACAGTGACTGAGGTTAGCACACGGGGATATGGGCATGTTTAGGAAACCAGATTCGACAGCGTTGGGGTGACGGCCAACCAAGTCATCCTGAATGCCCATAGCTGATGCTGAGTCTTGATGGAGGAGAAGATATTTGAGTTGAAGGGCCATCGAGAGGGGTTGGGAAGTGTCAGGAAGAAGTGCATCATGCAAAGATGTAGCGATGTGTGCAAAACACAGAGATGCCAAGCAGCAAGTGAGGGTTGGGGGTGAAGGACACATCATTCGGTGGGGTCAAGGCCCTACAGATTAGGAAAGCGGTTCAAGGAGCCGGTACAGAGGGAAGTGAAACAGTTCAGGAAGGTTTATGTGCAGTCAGCTAAGAAATGTGAGGAACTGTGAGGAGTTATTGGAATATTTTAGGGAAGGATGTGATCTGGTTGGCTTTTCCTTGTCATAAAGGTATCACTGGCAGCAGCTGAGAAGAGTGAGATACATTTGGGCATGGACAGCTAGAGACAGGAGGTTGTGGACGGAGGTGAGAAGAGGTTGAAAAAATATTCAAGTTGGAAAGGAGAACTTGAACTAGGAGAAAAGACAGGGGGGTGATGCTTGATAAAATCTGTTGAATTTAATCAAATGAACAAAAGGAGAGCTGCTGTCAGCACTAGTCAAGGATACAGACCTCGTGCAAAGGCTTTTAGAAAACTATATCTCCTACAGATAAAATATCAAGCCGTCTCCATGGTTACAGCACATAGCCTTGTATTGAGTGATCCATATCGCTGAACATATTGTCTTACCTTGAATACTTTATTTTTACAAACACTAGAGTTGTGTGGTAGGAGACAGAGCAGACGGGATCTAAAGGATGTTTGGTTTTGGTGTGGGAGACGTTAGGTGCTGTGCTCAGAATGGGGCATGGGTGTTAGCTCTTTCAACTAGGACAACAGTCCTCCGAAACAGTACTCCTGCCAATGCCCAGTAATGGTTAAGGAGTCTCAGGCACAGAGAGGTTAAGTAACTTGACTGAGATCGCACAGCTAGTGAGCAGAAGAACCAGAATTCCATCTCAGTCCTTCAGTGCTCTGTTTATCACCTCCCCTCAGGATGCTTCACTTGCTCTCGTGTTCTTCTGCTGGTCTCCTGATTTCATAATTCTGTATCGACATCCCGATTAATGAAGCAGATAGAAAACAGACCTTTCAAGAATCAGCATGGCACAGTGATTGGGAGCAGGGCCCTGCCGCCTGCATGCCTGACTCTGTGTTCTGCCCCCAGCGTCTACTACCTGAGAACTTTAGGGTTCCGTGCCCCAGCTAACTCATCTGTAAAGTGTGAAGAACAGTATCTCCATATTCCATTTCTTTTTTTTAGGAGGATTAAGTGAGTTTATAGTGATACCATAATGCATTTGCTTTTTCTCTGGAGTTTTATTGGGCATATAACATTGAAAAATTGTCAACAACCCATTCTTACAGATGCTGTACTGGAACAAACTTTTAATGGCAACATGACGGCTGCCTTATCTTCTGCTTTGTTGTCTTGTTTTCTGGGTTTTAGCTGCAGCCACAGGAGACAACTTTCGACATCTGGTAAGATGTGCGTAACAGAAGACTCCGGTACTCTGGTAAGGACTTTTAACCTAGAGACAGGGAGAAAATATTGGAAGCATTATGCACTTAAAATTAGTTAATAGTAAGTTATTGCAGATAGCACATCCATTATGTTGTGGTACAGTGAATACTTTTCCCTGAGAAAGTAGCTAATTGGGTGCATCAATTTTTGTAATTTTAACACATTTGCTTGCTTGGAATTTGATAAGGACTTTTAAAAAAATGCATAACCTCATCACATATGATAATTGCTTAAAATAAACTAAAGCCAGTAACAGAACAACACACACAATCAAAACAATTCAAAACACAGCTTTCTTTCGAAGGAACTTGTAGAAATATTTATGGAAACCATTAATCTCATTATAACTCTAGATAATTCATTCAACCTTTCCCAGCCATTTTTTTTCATCTGTGAAATGGAGGAAATAATACCAATTTAACAAAGATTAGATGGAATTATTCACTTGAAATTATTAAGCACAGTGAATGGCAAAGCAAGAGCTGTCTTCAACTTCCTGCCTCCCTCCTTTCCTGCACCTTCTGTTCTTTCCATTCTGCCTTTCTTCTTTTTTTCTTCTTTTATTCCTTTGTGTGCCTTCAGGAAGTCTTCTGGGCACACAGCAGAGTGGGGAGAAGAAAAAGAGAGGAAGAGAAGGGAAATGAAGCTTGTTTTGGCCAGACTAGGATTCCACTGGGAAATGGACTTCTTAAATGGTAGTGATGCCCCTCGGCTATTTCAGCACCAGAAAAAAGAGAGACAAATGGTGGGGGGAGGGAGGGGGAGGTGTAAGGGGGGCAAATGGTAATGGAAAAAATACAATAAAAATAAAATAAAGTAAATCAAATCTTACAGAGGAAGCATCACAATGCTCAGGATTCTGTGTGATGCTGGATTTATTCTCAGCTTAGACTCCCAACAGGAAGTAACTCTTCCTGGCAAGAAGAAGTTGCATCCTTCCTCTAACCATGGCAGGTATATTAATAGAGGTAATGCCGGAAAGAAAAAAGATGGGAACAATATAGATGGTTAAGACTAATGAGGCACAGTACTGGTTCCTAGAGCCATTTTTGTTAGCCAGCATTACATAGTACGCACTGGAAGGAGGCACATCCTTCCATAAAAATAGCTAGATGAAGACTCAGACGCCGAAGACGACTTTGAACAAATATATAATAAAAATCATGGAGTCAGTAATAACTAAAACAAAGTGTAAAAATCTTAGTAACTGACAGGGTGAACTATAAAATCATTCGTGTACCAGAATTATCCCCTGAGTCCCCTATATTAGCTTTATATTGCTGAGTAACGAGTTACCGCAGATTAGCTGCTTGGAGCAACACACAGTTGCTATTCTCGAAGTTGTCACAGGGCAGGAGTCTGGGCCCAGCTTAGCTGGGTCTTCTGCTCTGTCTCCCATGACTCCACTCAGTCAAGGCATCTGCCAGGCTGCAGGCTCATGTGGAGGCTTGACCGGGGAGGAGTCTGCTTCTTCTGTCATTCAGGCTGTTGGCAGAATGAACTTCCTCGTGGTTTGTGCTGAGGGACCCGTGTTTGCAGGAGGCTGCCTGTGTGCAGGTCCTAGTCCCATGGACTTCCTCTCCATGGCTGCGTGCTTCCTCAAGCCAGCCAAAAGAATATCTCACCCGAGGAAGGGCCCAGTCTCTCTTATAAGGACTCCTACCTGATTAAGTCAGACTCACCTAGACAGTTTCCCTTTTGATGAACTCAAAATCAACTTACTTGGGACTTTAGTTACATCTGCACGTCTCTTTATCTTTGCTGTATAGTGTGATCTGCGAGGCAGTGACATCCCATCACTTTTATCACAGCCCTGAGGTTACAAACAAGTCACAGGTCCCACCCACACTCAAGGAGAAGGGGTCCTACAGAGCATGGATTCCAGGGCACTGGAAACCGGAGTGCTGCAAGGGAGTCTGCGCATGACAGCCAAATTAGCTGGCCTTTGTTGCTGGTTAAGAGTAGTAAGAAATAGGCTCCAGAATTCGTGTGTACTCTTTACATTTGTATAATGTCATTCAACACACTGGGTCTGGTAAAAAACATACAGCATTGGCTTGGTCATTATCAGTTAACTCTTTTTTTTGTCTTTACATAGACTTAGGTTGATGGCTCTGTATGGATTCATTTATTCCACAAATATTCATTGCTTGCTGATAATGATCCAGGCACTACTTAGATGCTGAAGGTATTGCAGCAACAAAAAGATTTAAAATACTCTCTGCCCTCTGCACCTTATATATTAGAGGAGTAGGTAGACCATAAACAAGGTGAATTAGTAGAATATATATATTATGTTTGGTAGTGGTAAGTGCTAAGGAGAGCGTTCACAAGGTGACATGTGAGTAAAGATCCAAAGGAGTGAGGGAGTAACTTGTGTGGGCATCGGGGCATGAGCGTGCAGGCAGGGAGAGGCAGATGCACGGCCCTGACCTTGAAAATGTGCCCAGTGGGTCTGAGACTCAACAAAGAAGCCGCAGTGCCTGCCACTGCGTGAGCCGGGCAGAGATGAGGAGATGGGTTGGGAGAGGGAATGGGAGGCCCGATCGAGCGGGGAGTGCAGGTCTTTGTAAGGCTTTTGTTGTCTGCCCTGGGGTGGGAGCCACTGGGACATTTCAGCAGAGTGTCATGGTCTGATTGTGTTTTAACGGGGTCCCTCGGGCTGCTGCGTGAAGGAAGATAGACTGAAGGGATCAAGGTCAGAACTGGGAGACCTACAAGCCAGCTACCGCAGTGATCCAGGTGAGAGGTGACGCTGGCTTAAACCACCAGTGGAGGTTAAAATGAATTTATCTGAAGGTAAAACTGAAAGGATTTGCTGACACTTCAGATGTCGGTTGTGCAAGAAGGGGAGAGGTCAAAGATCACTTTTATGTCCACATCTGTATGTATATTTATGGCTTACCAATGAACCACCCAATCACTATACATTCTATGTGAATGAATGTATATACATGTGTGTATATAGTGGGGTTTCACTGAATTTACTCAAATTCAACTGTGTTTGGTAAAATATATTTTGCCTACATATTTCTTACATATGTTATACACATTATGAAATACATCACACATTCCCGTACACACGTTACCTTGCCGAGTGAAATACACTAAGGAATGTACACTGAGCTTTATAGACAATCTAAGGTTTTTCAAGCATAATTTTTACTATATGCAACTACATCTCACAAGTTGATTTTAGAAGCTTCCTCCTGGGAGGGAAGTGACTTGGCTTTAAGCCCGAACCGAGGGGCCTGTCCCTGATTTCAGTGTCTGTGCAGTGCCGCCCCGAACACTCCCAGACAGTTGAGTAGCCTTTCATGGAGGATTCTGTCATCCGGGGACTTGGTCAGCGCCTCTGGGCTGAGGGGTGGGGCAGGAGGGCTGCTTCACTTTCGGTGGTTTTTGACACCCCCCCCCCCTCCCCGAGGTCTGTGCTGCTGTTGTCAGCAGGATGTACTCTAGTCTGGTGACTCTTAAAAGAAAGTGGATTTTAAACTCAAGATTTCACAAGGAAAATAAAACATCCCAGTTCAAATTTATTACTTATACTGAAATTGGGCCATATAACATTTTATGAATAATCATATTGACAATATACAAACGAATGCATAAATAAATATATATTTATATGCATTCGTCCCTAAGTCCCTAACCTCATACCAGCTGCATGGTCTTTCTGCTGAGGCTGGTCCCTACACTCTGGGCAATGATTATTACATCCTTTATCCTCTCCCCAGGCTAAGCGTGGCCTTTTGGCGCAGGAGAGCAGTTGGCCAGGTAGAAATATTTGTGTTACAAATGAGAGAACATTTAGTCTAAATGGCTTAAATAAGAAAGGGGAATATACTGGCGCATAGGGTTGATCAGTGCAGAGGCAGGACTGACCCCAGGCACCATTTACGTCCTCGGTGTTTTACTAGGCTCTGCCTTTTGTCATGAGCCTGGGCTCTCAGCCAGCTGCTCACACACCATCTACATCCTCAGACATGTGTTGGCACCTCAACCCTCCTATACCTGAAAAACTGCCTGACGACATTCATGCAGGGGAAGGGACTTGTCTGAGGGCAGGAGTTTAGGCGTGTGTTCTGAGGTTTGGGCTAAGACCTCACCTAGCACAGGGCTCTGTCATTTGTTACCAGTTAGTTGTTTGTAATAAAATTTGGGAATTTCATTGTTTCATCAGTGAGTTGTCTTTTTAAATTCTCTGTCTCTCTCCCTCTCTCTCCCTCTCTCTCTCCCCCCCAGTAACTGGTTTTCTGTTGCTGTTATAACAGCTTACCTCACACTTACTGGCGTAAAGTGACACAGATTTACTATCCTTCAGGTTTGTTGGTTAGACTTCCATCACTGGTCTCATGGGGCTACAGTTGGGGGCTGGCAGGGCCGCATTTTTTTCTGGAGGCTCTGGGGGGCGATCTGTTTTCTTGCCCATTCAGGCTGTGGGCAGAGCCTCGTTCCTTACAGGGTTGTGACTGTCAGCCAGGGTGGTTCCCTGCTTTCAGAGGCCACCACATCGTTCCTTGCCCTGTGGCGTCCTGCCTCCATGTCCAAAGCCCACAGCAGCAGGTTGCATTTTTCTCAATCACAGCGCTCTGACCTCTCAGCCCGACTGGAAAGGTTCTCCACTCTTAAGGACTCATGTGATTAGATAAGACCTACACAAATAATCAAGGAAAATCTTGCCTAGTTAATGGTCAGCTTACCATTAATTCTATCTGCAACATAATTTTGCCACACAACATAAAATATACATAGGTTTGGGGATTAGGATGTGGACATCTTGTGGGAGGGGTATTATTCTTCCTGCCACACACACACACACACACACACACACATACACACCAGGCTCACATTTATTTATTTTTGATCCAAGCCTTTTTCTCACTTGGATCAGCGCAAGGCACATGACTGGGACTGATGAGCCTGGATAGCCAGAAGGACACAATGCATTGATTCACTTAGGTCTGAATCTTGCCCATCCATGAAAGAATAACCGTGGCCCAGGAGTTGGGGTGAATTATTGGGATGTAGCTGATTCAGACCCAGCCTGGAGCTGTGGGGGCTGGGGACAATTTCCTGTGCACCACACGGCACTGTGATCTGGTACCTGAATGTAAATTGAGGGGAAGCTGTTTCAGCTATTAAAAGTATTAATTTCATAAAACATTCCTTAATTTAGAATATGAATGAAATTTACTCCCTGTTACAGTGGCTATTTTACTGTTAATACGAGGGCATATGTGGATCAAATATTACTATTGCTTTACTGACAGGAAATTTTGTACTATGGTTGCCCGGCCAGATGTATAATATTCATAATTGCTGAACTATCCTTCCATTTCCTCTTCTGTGAAAGCTGTCTCATGGCAGGTACCTAATTTTTGTAGATTTTTATAGCCTATACTTTTGTTTCAGCTAAGAGGGTTTTACTTTTACCCACTAGACCATGCTTTAGAGTGTCTTCTATTGTCGACTGGGAAAAATGTTTTTCTGTTTCCTTCTCAAAACTGGAAATGCCTCTGGAAAATATTTAGGAAGACACATAAATTTCATATGTAAGACAGGCCTTTTCGTATCCAAATAAGAGTAATCATCTCTGCCACATTCTAGTATTGACATACAATGAGTACATTCACTTGGAGCCAATTTCAAACCTAAAGGTATCAAAGAAAGTGATAAGACTTTAAAAATGAGTTTATTTGATTTCCTAAGACTTGTTAGGAAGACGTTTCTAGTTTTCATTTACTTTTCAAGTCTTTTCAGCCAAAAATGAACTACACTAGCCTTCTACAATCCTCAAAAATTAATCCCCAGTTCTTGGAAATAGATGCCAAGTCTTCATCAGATGGCTTAGAAGTGTGAAAAAAAGAGTAGTTAATTAATCTGCCAGAGTTTCCATCTGGCATCCAGGGTCTCACCCCCACTTCCCAGGAAGACACTGCAGGCCAGTGCATGCCTCGGTCCGGGAGAATAAGAAATGAAACTGCGTCATGAAGAAATAATGAGACAGGCAAAGAGAACAAGCTGTAGGAAGGAAAGACCCAGGTAAAATATGGGCAGTAGGAGAAGTGTAACCCATGAAACACAGAGTAAGGATTTAGAATAAACATTCTATGTAATTGAAGCGGTGAAAGAGAATGTGGAAACCAGGAAGGAGACAATTGTGCAGTATCTCGAGATCGCCTGCCAAGTGCACGAGAAAGATTTATGGAGACAATGTTAAAGTTAAAGAACTTAGAACAAGAAGCAAATGATGAAACATACCATGTTCATAAAGGAGGTGGTTTTGCAAATGGCAACACACTGTATGATTCTAATTGTATGATAATCTAGAAAGGGCAAAACTATAAAGATGGTACAAAAGATCAACAATTTCCAGGATTGGAGGGATGGTAGAGGGTGGAATGAATATAAGCACGGGGTAATTTTTTTTAAGGTGGTGAAACTATTCTGTATGACACTGTCATGAATACGTGACACTATGCATTTGTCAAAACCCATAGGACTTTACTGTACAGTAGTGAACCTTGATGTATTCAAACTTGAAAGTCATTTAGGAGATTGGGAGGTCCCATGGTAGAGTTCAGACTGTGGCAAAGTAGTACAAATGTATCGCAAATTGTGAAACAACCCCTCCAAGTGGGCAGGGAGGAAAGGTGCTGACGTCAGTAACTTCAGAACTGAGCGCAGTCTATGAGATGACAGGGAGACAAAGCCGCACCTGTACACCATCTTCTAGTTGACAGAACAATTCACTGCAGTGTCACAGGTTAACGGTTCTGGCCCAGTGACATATTTTTACTGGAATGACCAGTAAAATGACCTACATGTTGGATGGTGGTAGCCAGATTTCTCACTGTGGGACTGGGCGTTGAGATGAGTAGGAGGCTAGAATGACAGATGTGGTGATGGATTGGATTTGGAGACGTAAGTGTAAGCTTTTGTTTAGCATAATATTGATACAAATGGCTACATGTAGGAATCCGTATAGAACTGTGGTGCACACACATGAATTTCTTTGCGCTGTGCACAGAAAAAGTCTGGAGGAGCCGTGCGCACACCTGCCACCCAGATTTTGGTTTCGAATACTGTTTCCCAACAAAAGAAGCCAGGACCTGTTGACGTGGCTGATTTTAGTACTGAGACAGTGTACACACAGACTAACCTCGTAGGAGCATCTTGTAGTGCCAGAAAGTTCGGAACTGCTAAACAAAAAAAAACCACACTCACTGGGGTATGTCGGAGGGACCAAGAGTTGACTGAAAGAGTTCCCAGTTCCCAAAGTTGGAAACAATTTGAACCACAAGAAATTAAAAAAAAAATTGCTTACCTATGATATAGGTAAAATAGCTATGAGTCTGTACAAGTATAAATAAATAAGTAAATATAAATATAAATAAGAAGAGACAAATCTCCCAGACAGAGGAATTCCAGATAATTTATGCAGATACTCCCCCGTCATACAGATGGCACATAACTCTCTATTTTTTTGCGCGTGGGCTGTGCATAGTAACTTCTTTCCAAAGAGTACACTGGAAAGGCAGAAAACGAGAGTAGTTTTCAGTGGAGAATTCTAACAAATACTGACTCCAGTGGGGGGTAAAGTTGAATGTCAGCTCAGTGATGAAGTAGTGAGTTATGATGACAGCGTGTGTGCTTGATGTAATGAAATGGCACTTCTGCTTTGCGAATTCCTAGAACACGTAACCCCAATCTAATCATGAGGAAAACATCAGACAAATTTCAGTTGAGGGACATTCTACTAAGGAGCTGATCGGTGCTCCTCAAAAATGTCAAGGTTATCAAAATCAAGGAAAGGCTGAGAGACGGACGCAGCCAAGGGGATCCTAAGGAGACATGACCCCGAAATGGGATGTGCTGTCCTGGATAGAATCCAGAAACAGAAGAAGAACACCAAGTGGAAAACTATGGAAATCTAAAATATATATATAAACTTTAGTTAGTAATAATGTATTAACATTGGCACATTAATGATAACAAATGTACCATAGTAATATGTTAATAAAAGAAGAATCTGATTGTGGGATTATATGGGAACTTTCTGTCCTATGTTCACCACTTTTTTGTAAATTAAACTCTCTAAAATAAAATGTTTATAAAACATATAAAGTTAGTGGTTTTCTTTCCACCACCCCGAGACCTTTTACTTGACAACTTGTGTTCACTGAGTGTGAACCCCAATGTCTTCATTCAGAAGCCTGTTTTCCAGGCCTTTCTGTTTTCAGTGGACTGGTAGGAACTTGCATAATTCAGAGCATCAGGAGTGTGTCAGCGCTCTTGATGATTTTGGTAAGCTATTTTTTGGAAGAAAGATGAGAACTAGGGCCTCTGGGTGGAAGTTAAAGGAAGGGAGACTTTAGTTCTTTGGAATAAAGTATATACTAGTTGTTAGAGTGGAGCACAGGCAAGATATCCTGCCTACGGTTGGCTCCTATGCCTGGAGCATTTTTAAACAGAGACATCTTTTCAGATCTGTTGTGCGTGCCCAGTAGAAGAAATGCTGAATAAGAAGTTTGCTCCTGCAACCAGGTTCACTCCTTCTTCATCCGGCAACTACGGTGCATCACCTGCCAAATGGCTGGCACGTCCCCAACCAAGTCCTAGGTCTGTGGCATTGAACCAGTGGATGGATGCTCTTCCCTAGTCGACCAAGAGCCAAGTTTTCTTCCGTGGAACAGATCAGGGGTGGTTCATAAGAGCCCCTTTTCAGTTAGTTTCAAAGCCCCCTCTTACTTTCTGTAGAATAGAATCATCTAGGAGAAATTAAATTGTAAGAGTTATGGACTGTAGACTACATGAACATACGTCCAGGGCAGACGTTGAATTATTAAACTTTTTTGGTGAAGGGCCTGAGGAACGTGGTTTTGCTGGGCGGTATCTTCCTTTGCCTGACCTAGAGCATCATTCTCCCCGGGGACACACAGAAGAGACTGAACTGCTGTGCTGGAGGCAGAAACGTGTATGAAGAGAAGCAGCTCATTTACAATTCTCATCTTCCTTATGCCTATAAAGTATCATGTAATTGAGGGAAAATCATTCCTTTTAGCTCTGCTTTGGGGCTAATAATTCTCTTTTACAAATAACCACAGCTGTTCTTAAAAGAAACTGTTATGTGAAGCTTAATGAATGCAGGAATGCAGAGAGTTTTGTTTAGATATTCATTAATGTAAGGGTCAAAAAGAGGTCAGCCCATCTCAAGAAGGGAGGCAATATTTTAGCCTACTTTGTAAACTTTTACTTTATTATTTAATTTACTCCATACAACAACCCTTGGAAGCTCAGAGCTTAAATAATTTACTCCTTTGGCTGGGCTCGCTGAAAACCTCAGCGTTCTTTGCCCACAATCAGACTTCTTGATACGATGAAGGACATCGGAGCTCTGTGTCGCAAGGTCTCTTTCGCCTTCTCAGACAGACTCGTTTGTTTTCTCTACAAATATTTTCTGGGACATCTACCGCATTCCTGATGTCATGCTGGACGACTGGGGCACGTTCCTGAGTCAAAAGGACGCAGCTCACGTACCCGTGAGCGCAGAGCCTTATGGGGAGTCAAACAGCAAACAAGTGAATGAATTTAATAAAACTGTGCTACGAGTCAACATTTGTGCTTAAAATTATTTGATCAAAACTTAGTGACTTTTTACAAAAAATGACCTTAATCTCATATGTAGAAAATGCACAAGTAGCAAACTCAAGTACTCTAATGCTGGTGGCTCTCAAATCACCCAGTGTTCAATTTTCAGCTTTAAAATCCTTTACAATGTCAGAATGTTTGGTACTAGATAAATAGCTGGGTTCTTTGTTTTCAATGGCTTTGCTAACAGACTGGCTTTATTCTCATTCAAGTGTGTCTACTTTTACAGCAGGAGGTGTTATTGGTTAGACCAGCAACATACATATATTGTTTGAATGTACATCTGTGTGTCCTCTCTTACCAGAAGAATTTCCCAGGTAGCTGAAGCAGACTTTCTAAATCTACATGACAACAGGAACATTGATTAGAATGCTAATAGAGTAAATGATTTTTGAGTATTAATGCTAATTATATAGTGATATTGTTCTATAATGGGATCGTTAATTGCATTATCTCTTTCTAAACTACTGTATATAATTAACAGTAATTGCTTTCCTCTTTCTGGTCTCTTAATCCCCACTCCACAGTCTACATTTAGTTTAAGCTGGAAGGTAGCACAATAAAATTCTTTTCTCTCATATCTACATTCTGCTTACTGAGGCAGGAAAATAACTCAGGGTACAGGGACTCAGTGAGCTGCAGAGAGTCATTTCGTGATGTCTTCCTTATGTTCTTGATGGTTGATGGGGTGTCTCTTTGAAAAAAACATAGTAGGTTTATGCTAAGACGTCTGAACGGAAAAAGTCCAACGATTATTAATATAATGAGAATGATTTGCATAAAATTGATGTCACCTGGCAGCCAAGGAGAGTGGACTGGAATATGCATCTGTGAACAATGACGACTTCACTGTACTAGTCAGTGGGGTGGTAGATGCTGTCGAGTGAGCACATGCACTGTGTGGCCATCACATTCAAAATGACTAGGAGAGTAGAGCAATGATCTGCATCAAATTTTGCATTAAGATTGAACAGTCCTCTGTGGAAACTGTTCAGATGAGTCAGAAGGCCACAGCTATAGGCAACTGGTGATTGGCAACTTCATCATGACTACATGCCCACTCATGTATCATGTCTTGTGCAGAGTTTTTTGGTGAAACATCAACTCACCCAGGTGACTCAGACTCCCTACAGCCCAGATTTGGCACCCTGCAACTTCTGACTTTTCCGCAAACTAGAATCACATTTGAAAGGGAAGAGATTTCAGACCATGGATGAGATTCAGGAAAATACAATGGGGCAGCTGATGGCGACTGGGAGAACTGTGTGAGGTCCTAAGATGCCTACTTTGAAAGGGATGCAGGTGTCATTTTCCTATGTACAAGGTTTCTCGTATCTTGTATATTGTATCTTCTTCAATAAATATCTCCATTTCTTAAAGCACATGGCTGCATACTTTACAGACAGACCTCATATGTCAGAGCTAGAACAAGACCTCTAAATTTATTACTGTTACTACAACTATTCTTTATGCTATACATTCTATATACATTATTGCATTTAACACAACAACTTGCACAATCATCCTCATTCTACAGGTGAGAATATTGAAGCTCAGATGGGTTAAGTACTTTGCCCAGGGTCATACCATGGATATGCCTTTGAACCTGATCTTCCTGGTTCCAAATTCCACACTCTCAACCATTATAATACACCCCATCTCCAATCCCTGCACCTTTATTTAATAAGAGGGGAAACTCAGACATAGAGGTAGAGGTTGAGCTATCATAGGTCACTATATTTCATTCATTTATTTATTTAGTAAATGTTTAATACACATTATTTGCATAGGGCGATACTAATCACTGAAATGTATATAGTCAAAGATGAATAACATGTGGTCTCTTCTCCCTGTCTAAACACTCATTTATCTTTTTATTGGGGGATATAAATGAATGTAAAACTAAGGGGAGGATATGAATACAGTGGGAGGAGTGGAGAAATTCCTGGTGTGGGCTGACTACAGCAAAATCCAGCTTTCAGAATGAGAAAATCAGCCCTGTGTGTTCCATGATTTAATCCCTATCACAATGGTGTCACTGTGACAGCATTAGAGGTCACCCCAGGTTGGGGTCAGCAAAGTCTGCAGACAAAGGGGTTGCTCTCACATCTGTTCTTAGTAGCCTGGTTTAAAAGCAAACGAGGTCAAGGCCAGTTAATTTCAAGACTAGGTCTCAAACCCATGCTGCTGACAATCAACCCTGTACTTTCTCCAACACGTTTTCTTGTTGTGATAAACAGGACCCCAAACATTCATGAGCAGGAAACTCTAACCTCAGTATGAGTTGGGAAAACTCTAACGTCAATACGAGCTTGGGAAAACTGTAGAGATATCCTCTAAATTGTGCCAAATAAAATCCATAAAACTGTTGGTCACTTAAAGATAGTGGGAAAATACCTTCATGAGTAACAAGATGATCCAAAAACATTTTTCTCTGGTGACCAAATTAATCTCTGCTAACAGTTGCTGAGTGAAACTGTTATATTTCTCAGATTACAAACGACTTTATTTCAGTGGAACAAGTAAAAATGTAGGCACTAGAGCAACAAAGAGTCAATAGAATTTTGGAGGGATTTTTTTTAATTAGTAGTTTAATTCATTAGTAGTTTAATTCTAGCTGTTCAGTCCATCGTCCAGCCTTCAAATGCTTTGCTGTGTGCATGTTCTTTTGCGTTGCCATACTCGATTCTGTGCAGGTATTAAAGCGGCTCCGTTTTTAACTGGAAGAGCTAATTCTTCTCACTCCAGATCTCATGTTCTGCTTCCTCAGTGGCACGGTCTTGTCTCAGAACTGAGCAGGTGTCGTGCCCACTCCTCGCATTCCATCTCTGTGGGTCTCCTGAAGGCAAACAAGTTTTGTCAAAGCCCCACTCACTCTCAGGACAGCGTATCTGTGGTACTATGGGCTAAGAAGGTACTTGAAAAGTCAACCTTATGAATAATTCCATTTTTTTCTTGTGTTGATCAGGCTCATGACATTTCTGTGCAAAGTGTCCATTGGTGACCTTACTCTTCCATTTCCTGTAAATTTATCTTGTCTATGGCATTTTGATCTTTTTTAGCCTGAAAAAAATATATATATATACATAGCAAAACACTCTCTCACACTAGAGAGTGATTTGGTTTCTGATTGCTGTGAAAGTTTTTTACCTCTGTATTGATGGAGATCTTTTCGAACTTCGTATTCCTAGTTGGCACTTAAAGGCTATTTTACAATCTGTGGTTAGCATGGAAAGTAGGTGATCTAGAGAAAATCCATTTTTTATCTTTTTGAAGTTAATGTTCCATAACTTTGGGGGATTTATAACAGAAAAAGTATTTATAGAGATTTAATCAAGAGGTAGCATTGAAAGGTTTAAGGCACCTGGCAGCAAACACCATGAGCCGTAGTTTCCAGTCAGAGTCATTTGAAAGTGGGCTGGCATGATGCCAGGGAAATGTGGGCCCCAGCTCTCCCACATGCCAGCTGGGTGACCTTGGGTACGTCACTTCACCTCTCTGAGCCTAGGGGAAATTTGAGAAAGAAGTACTTGCCTGACAAGTCTCGAAAGGTAGCTGAGAGATAGTCCATGTGAAATGTCTAGTTGACTATAAGTTGTTTTTAAAATAAAAAAGATGAGCCCTGGCTGGTGTAGCTCAGTGGATTGAGCGCGGGCTGCGAACCAGGCATTGCAGGTTCGATTCCCAGTCAGGGCACATGCCTAGGTTGCAGGCCATGTCCCCCAGCAACTACACATTGATGTTTCTCTCACTCTCTCTCTCCCTCCCTTCCCTCTCTAAAAATAAATAAATAAAATCTTAAAAAGAAAATAAAAAAGATGAGATTAACATTGAAATTTAAATATACATAAACATCTATCCAATGTATCAGTGTGGGACACAAATAGAATAGGTTAGGCCCACCAGCAATTATGATAGCTCCATCAGAATAGTGATATTGGGGTTGGACGTTATTGAGGCAATATAAGATTTCTCCCTTTTCCTTCACTATTGTTTTTGTCAAAAGAATGCTTTAGAGGTGACATTTTCTTTTATATGTAGGTTCCTTCATTCGTCTCCTGACTCAAACCTTGATTGTTCCTGAAGATACGGCAGGGTGCAGACAAGCCTAAAATGAGACTGAAGCAAAAGCAGGAAGAGGGCAACGGGCGGAAGCCGGTGATGGGGGGTGGGGGTAATGGACCAGAGGCCGGTGTTTTCATTATAATCAGGCAAACATAAATGACATCTCTCAAATGAATTTAAATATTAACAGAAAAGACAGGTGTTTTAGTTTGATAAGCAGCAGAACAGGCATGTTAATTATTAGCCCAGGAAAGGCTTTTTAATATTTTTAGCCATTCCAAGCTTTATTAGTTGATTTATAGGCAACTTAACTGCTTTCTCCTCCCCCTAAATTACAATAATGATTTTTAAAAAATATGACCTTTATGATTTTCAAGGTGCTTTCACATACTTATCTTGTTTTTCACAGCAAGCCTGGCAGGTGGGCAAGGGGAGCAGAAGCCGGACAGAGACAGACCTGAAGTTACATAGAAGACAGACATCCTGTACTCTTTCTGCAGAAAGAATATGTACGCGATTCAAGAAAGGTATAAAGGTAGCTTGTAGCTAAACGTTTTTACCTCACCTGGCTTTGTTTTCAAAGAAATGGAAGTTCTAAATTACAAAAGTCTTAATAGGAGCAGCAGTGAATTTCCAGAGAAGCTGTAACTCGAGACCCCAGAAAGTTTTGTGACCAAATCTATTGTCATGGACTGCCGATTATAAATGAATTTTAAAGTTTCAGTAGCACATTTCTTCCTATAAATACCCCCCACCCCATCTTTCCTAGTTATTCTGAGTCCGGCATAATTCTGTGGTTCAAAAATACTGAATGAGCATCTGCCGCGTCTCTGGACGCCTGGTGGTGTGGTTTGGCACTGCCGTCAGGGTCGTCTGTTCTGCCCTCCGCTCGTGAATGCCCTCGCGCACAGCTTCTCATGGGTGGATTCTTTCGCTTTTGGGGACATCAGAAAAGAAAGAGTCTGTGTAAGAATCTATTAAAATCTATTTTTTAACAGAATTTTATACTTTGTTGGCTATTTCCTCTTCTTGCTTTGAACATGTCTGAACAACTTGATATTTTCGGTGTTTTTCTGATTGATCTGTGAGCGTTGCATCTCTTTCCAATATGGGACAGGAGGGCCTTTATAACAGTAGAATACACAACCTTATCCTGGGCCTGGTGTCACATCACCCAGGGTGTGACTGTCCCGGTGACGTCATACCGGACCCTCCGCTTTTCACCCCCTGTGCCCCGGCCCTGTGGTTTTCTCCCAGTGCCTCCAGTAGCCCGCCATCCTGCCTCCTTCAATCTTTGCATTCCTCTTGCCTTAAACTTCTGTGGTCTCATTAGAGAGACCATTTCTGCTCGCCTTATCCAGACCAGCCCCTCTCTTCTTCCTAATTATTTCTATCACAAGCTGCATGTATTTTGCTTGTTTATTGGTTATTGTCTATTTCCTCTAAAATGAAAGCTCACGGAGGGCAGGGGTGCTGCCTTCTCTTTAGTCCCAAGTGTCTCCCTGTGGGTTCATGTAGGGAGTGGAAAGTGGGAGCTGCTTCAGAAACCTGAATTGGATCAGTGAATGAGCTGGTCTAAGAATTCATAAAACTGAATTCTTAATAGCTTGCAAATGTGATTCTATTAATAGCCATTTATTAATTCTGTGGGTTTATATTCTTATGTTCTCCCTATACATTGTGTTGAATAGATGGATGACTCAAATGTTCCTGGATATATGGTGTTAGGGAATTTATAAATACGGACACAACACTTTACGTACCCTCAAGAAGTACAGATTTTGGGGTGACAGAGACATAAGCAGATAATCACAACACTGCGTGGCAAGCTCAGTGACAGAGGAATGCACGCCGCAGCCGCCCGAGGCCTGGAGCTGCACGGCGGCTCCCAAGAGAGAGCGCATGCGCTGTGATGTCAAATGTCCTGGACTTGGGCATTTCAACAAAATGCTGCGTAGAATAGTAGAGAGAGCACAGATTCTCAAGTGTGGGGAACTCTGGCTCTTAGGCCTTGTTTTGTTTCTTATCTGGGGACCTGGGGTCAATTGCATGCTCTTGGTGGGCCCCAGATTTCTTACCTGTGAAGCGGGACAGGCAAACAAGGCCATCGTCATAGCGCTGTTGTGGGAATGAAGGGCGGCTATCTGATCTTAGGGCCCTCAATGGGCATTTCCTCCGATCTTCCTTTACCCTGCTTACCATGCTCTTTCAGCTAAGAAGGAGATAATTTCAGTAAGGAGATTAATGTAGTGAGACTTCAAATACAACTCTCCTGAAATGCAGTTTTGCCAGAGTACATGACGGGTTTGCATGGTTTTACGGGGAGGCCTTTTTCTTTGGAACGGAAGATTGCATTTTGACCGGCTCCTCTCAGCTCCTAGAAAATGAAGTACAGTCGTGACCTCTTATCCTTGCAGGGTATCTTCCGAGACCCCTAGTGGATGCCTCAAACCACGGATAGTACCGAACCACACATGTCTACTGTTTCCTCCTCTGCACACATACCCATGGTAAAGTTTAATTTCTAAACTAGGCACAGTAAGAGATTAACAACAACTAATAATAAAACAGAACTATTATAAAAATATGCTATAATGAAAGTTGTGTGCATGTGGTCTCCCTTTCAAAATACCGTATTGTACTGTAATCGCCCTTCTCCTTCTTGTGATGATGGGAGGTAACAAAAGGAGGTGAACGAGGGAGGCGTTATTAAGTAAAATAAGGGTCACTTCAATATAAGCATTGCAATTCTGCGACAGTCAATCTGATCACCAAGATCAGCAGAGACAGCCGCTCAAGGACTAGTGGATGGGGCGTGGCTAGAGATGCCAGACAAAGGGATGCTTCGCGTCCAAGCAGGAGGGATAAGAAGGCATGAGATTCCATCATGCTACTTAGAATTGTGTGCGATTTAGAACTTACAGTCGTTTTTAATTTAATATTTTCAGACCACAGTTGACCACTGGTAACTGAAACTACAGAAAGGGAAACCGTGGATAAGGGGAGACTATTATAGTTACTCAACAGGGAAACGAACCCTCCCAGAACCTAGGGATGCTTTAATCTCAGGGGGTGTCAGTGTTCAGTGAAGTCAAAGCAACATGAGCTGGTACCTCTGTCTTCTCTCTTAGCTCCCAGGGACTTGAACTAAACACTGAAGCTGCCTCTGAAATTCTTGGGCAGATGTTTCATGCCAAAAAAGGATGTTATTTACTTTGAATACACTCTTTTCCAACTTTAAAGATGTGGGCTTGTTATGCTTAAATCCACATCAGAGAAGGGGGATGAGTTTCACATGATAAATGTGGAGAGAATGCAGTGATTAAGTTTTGGGGCAAAGAGTTTTATCAGAAGTCAAGTGTCATGTAAGCCTGGGTTTCTGCCACAAAACCAGCTCTGCCACTTGGGTTACTGAATCTCCCTGAACTTCAGGTTTATGCCCTCATGTATTTAGGTTTAAACGATACTTCAGATGCTGAATTTCTATGTCTATTTGTATAGTACTTCTAAGTTTAGAGCTTCCTCCTGCACTTTCCTTTTCCTGAATGCTCTTTCACAGACAACCACTGTGGTAACCCTTCACCTCCTTCAAGATTTTGTTAATGTCACCTTTGTGCATTGTCTCCTGGATCCTCTTTGAAAATTGCAACTCCGCCTCTTCTTCACTCACCACATCCTTTCCCTTCCTTTATTCCTCCATAACACTCACTGCTTTATGATGTACTTTCCAGTCTCTTATTTATGTTTGTGGCCTGTCTCCTAGCCTGCAGTGTTTGTGTCAAGGTGGCAGTCCTTTCTAACACTTTGGTTTACACCTGCAATAAACTGGTTACATAGCAGGACTTTAGTATTTGTTGAGGGACTGAATGAAAGAATTTGTTCTCCCTGGGACTCCCAGACATTCCTATAATGTTGTTTAAGTATTTATCTGTAGTTTAGAAATAAGGTAAATAGGAAAACCAAAAGGTAACGTATTCTATCCCTGATCCTGTTCTCAATCCATAATAGAGACTTATCAGAAATTATTCAATCAGTTGTCCATTTTAGAGTATTTTGAATGTTTCCAAATTTCAAAGTTACTTGAATTCTGAAAGGTGTATTTTAATTTGGTGAAATCCTGATGACAATAGTCTTGTCCTCTGTATTCATTTTATCCAGTGCAGTAGCTATTAAAACTCCTGTTTTACAGATAAGAAAACTGAGGTCGGAGGAATTAAGGAATTTGCCAGCAGCCATACCTTTGGGAAATAGCTGAACAGATCGCTAACCCCAGGCGTGACTAGTGGTTCCATTATGTTATCTATACCTGCATCATCAGGTGGCTAAACAGAAAAATGACTTTCCCCCTAACTCCCTCTATGATAAACTCCTTTTAAATACAATTTTTAATGCTGTTTTAACAACAAGGCTACCTGGGCTGGGCTCACCTTCTGAGGCCAAGCTTATTTTCCAGGCTTGTTTAGCCTCAGCAAAGACAGGGATATGAAATGGTGCGGGGCCCAGGGAACAACGAGCCACTCCTTGTGTAAGGGGCACAGGCAGAGAGCAGTGGGAGCTCAGCCTGGCGCTGTTGTATGGGGCATGAAGAAGTCTCTGCAAGATGATGCTTTCTGTGTTTGCGAGTGGACCTTCTGGATGAGGGCATGCATGGGCCTCTAATGTGCATGTGGAGTTTTAATGGGAAATCCAATCAGGCAGGGTGCCTAGTTGCTGTGTTTTGAGATACTCAAATCATTGGAGTAGTGTTGCACTCGAGTGTTATTTCACTCGCACACACATACACAAACCCTGAGGCCTTGGATGAGAATGCCTTTGTTACATACTAATGAAACAAATAGCCCTCCTAACACTTCATGGTCACTATTTCTACATGTTGAGTTTAACTGTCTTTTAATTAACTGACACATTTAAAAAATAGATTATTCTATGTAATACATTAATGGAAGACTCAACTTTTTCACCAAGTAGACCTGGTCAAGTTACTTGGTACCTTGAGCCCCAGACTGCTCCTGTGAAACATGGAGATAGTACACCTAACATTTGTTGTGTTGAGTGAATGGAAAATGAATGTGTACAAATACCTGATTAATAAAAGGTGTTCAATAGATACTATCATTATTGGTTTTATTTCAGTAGAACCTTTCTTATGCTGTGATATCAAGGCTACAAGGATATGCCTTATTGATTTATTGGTATATTTATTTATTATTATTCCATTGAACAAATGTTTATTGAATATTTTCTATGTGTCAAACACTGTTCTAAGTTTTAGTGGAAAAGCAAAAAATATAACAATGTTTATGTCTTCATTGAACTCCCACTCTGTTAAGGGACATGTATTTATTTACTATGATTACAAATTTCTACAACCTTAGTGGCTTAACATAGCACAAGTTTATTAGCTCATGATCTGTAAATCAGAAGTCTTACTTGGGTCTCATCGGACTAAAATCAAGGTGTCAACACGGCTGCATTCCTTTCTAGCAGCTCTAGGAAGAATTGACCTTCAGGGCTTTTCTGTCTTCTAGAGGCTGCTCCCATTCCTTGGCTCATGACCCACTTCCATTTTCGAAGCCAGCCGAGTGACGTCTTTCTGATCACTCTTCTGTCGCCACAGTTTTTTCTCATACCGACCTCAACTCAGAAAAGGTACTTTTAAGGACTCATGTGATTTGGATGTCTCTGGCTACTCTAGACACTCTCCACTCTTCAAGATCTTTCATCTTAATCATGTCTGCAAAGTCCCCTTTCCCATGTAAGGCAACATAGTCCCAGGATCCAGGCGTTAGGATGTGAACTCTTCAGGGGAACAGTATTCTCACTCCCAGAGACAGAATATACATTGTAAACAACACACCATGAGCAAATACGTGTGAATTTATGGTGTGCTTTATAGATAAGGGTTAGGGACTAAAGTAAGACAGGCATAAGGGCAGGGGAAGGGTAGGAAAAGTTCTTACAGACAAGGGGACATTTGAATTTGTTAAAAGCAGAAGTTCTTGAACAAATAAGCATATATATTAAATATTTTCTTGATGTAAAAATGCATAAACTGTATCTGTTCATTAAATATTTAATAAAGAGCCAAAACCTTTCTGAGCACACATGCCCTCAGATGAGACACTAATCATATATTGTCTAAGATTTTCCATTTCATTTTCTTTCAAGTGGATACCTACCAAAGTAATTTGAATTCATAATCTTCTGGATTTTAGCAATTTTTTCTCCCAATACATTATAGTTGTTTCCATGGCAAGCCTTTTATTAACTTGCCTGCTTTCTCACTCATATTTTATCAGTTTATATAAATATTTGAGTACATTATATAATGATAATGACAGGTACAGCTGTAAACTGGAGAACAGGGCAATGGACTTTGGTTTGTTTTTGTTTTTCAGAAATGAGCAAAAGTGTATTTAGAAAGTCTCAGAGGTAGAAGGAGTGAGCTGTGGAGAAAGTGCATCAGCAGAGCTGTGTGGGCTCCGGAAACAAGTTACAGAGGCACAGGAAGGGCCCTTTGAGCTCAGGAATGAGAAAGGCAGAGAGAACATGCCTGGGGAAAGAAGAGGGGGAGAGGTGTGGGCTTGCTTCAGAGAGTGGGGTGGGGAGAGGGGTGGGAGAGAGAGAGAGCATGCCTCCTAGAAAAGAAGGGGGTGGGGAAAGGCACAGGCGTGCTATGAAAGAGACACACTGGGTTCTTGGTCTTGAGGGTTTTTATGTGTAGGTCCCTGGGGAGGAACTCAATAGAATATTCATCAGCTTTTCAGGTGCGTCCTTCTGGGTCATGGTCTCTAATGATGGGCCAGCTCCAGGGCAGGGTGTCAGTAGTCATGGCCGCTCATCCTGATGTCAGCCTTGGCTTCACGCCACCTGGCCTTACTGCTTCTCTGGGCCCTGGAGCTGAAACACAACTGAGGCCTAGATGTCAGCCCTCGAGCTTAATACTGTATGGGGTGGCTGTGCAAGGGCCTGGATTGGGGTTCAATGAAGCTGTTCTCCAACATTTTGTTCCTCTTCTACCACATGACTAGCGAAAGGCCAGGGGAAGAAAGTCGTCCTGAGAGTGAGGTCCCACCCTTGTTTTGTCCGTTGCTAGGTTCCTGGAATGATAGCCCAGGTACCGAAGGTCACTAGGGCAGAAAGCAACTAACTTCCTAAAGGAAGCAGAACAGGTGAACTAGGGAGTGAGGGCATCACAGGCAATGACCCATTCAGCTTAAGGATAAAATATGGGGAGTGTCACCATTTTATCTGATGTGTCAATTAAATGCTACTCTTTTCAGAGAACAACTCTGGTATCACTAACTGATCTGAATTCACTCAGGCACTATTGGCTAATACCCATCAGTTTGTGTCATCAGTTTGAAACTGTGGGGAGTCAGTATCAGAGTTAGACGTGAGAGGTTTGTAGTGTAACGCTAGATGAAGCCACAGAATTAGCTTCACTCGAAGTTTATTCCAAGACACCTTCGACTGAAGTGGTTCAGATGGTGCCCAGTGTGTCTAGACAGCCAGTCTCACTGCCCACTCTCCCGCGGAATCCCTGCGCCTGGTACAAGTTACTTACTCTCTCTGCTCCTCTGCTTTCTTATCAGGAAATTGGGAATAAGGGTTGAGACTATCTCATAATGTTGTTATGAACCTCTCAAGTAGGTTAATTTCTGTAAATAGCTTATTAAAATACCTGGCACATAGTAATCCAGCAGTAAGTGTTAGCTATTATTGTTAATTAAGCCAACATTAAAAAAAAAATTGGGTATCCAGGCTGAAAAACATTGTGAACATGGAGCTCAAACAGAAGGCCTATTTTCCCAAGTTGAGTTAGAGTTCAGTGCTGGGTTTATAACTGAGATCTTGTGAATATCCTCGAACATGAGACTCATCTGAGAAGTTCCAGAAACATGTAGATGTCATCCAGTTGAAAATACGGATGTAACGGCAGTGGAGGGAGGTAGAGGAAATGCCGTTTTTAATAACCATCCGGGTGGTCAGAGGGCTGCTCTGGAGAGGCGCTGAGGGAAGCCTCCACGGACTACAGTCGGGCACCGTGCTCACGTTGCGCATGTGTGTGTAAATTTCCACGTCATGGTAGGTTGCACTGATTAGTGGCAGCCTAAAGTCTCCAGCACAACTGGAGAAAGCCAAAAGTGATTTTAATCAAAAGAAAATCTTTAAAGACATTAGCAGTTAGAGGAAGAACTGAGAAATAAATGAACCAAAATTCCAGAGGTGGGTGATTATTCCAAGGTGAGATGAGCTGTTTTTCTGTTGGAGCTTTTGCTGGTTCTGGATGCATGTGGACCAGGCTGGCCAGACAGACAGCCTCTGTGGGGAAGAGAGGCGAATGGCGCTTTTAGGGTCATACAAGGCTGGGGTGGTAAAAACTGGGACCTGGGACATCTACTGAGTTGTGGGGCCATGTGGGTGGCTGGGGAAATGGGGCGTGAAGGCAGGGGCAAATGCTCATAAAGGCAGAATGAAATGTCCCACAATATTGGGGAGAAATCCTGGCACCAGAACATAACTGGTCACCCTTTTAGGAGTACTTTGGTGAGGGAGGTTGAAATCTCTGGAGGGCAGAATTATTTCTTCTATAGTTTTTTGGAAGCTAGGGAGGGAGGAAGGGAAGGAGGGAGGGAGAGAGAGAGAGAGAATAATGACCAAAAAAGACAGAACACACAAATGCTAACCAAGGAAAGACTGATATAGTTATAAAAATGTTAATATAAACTCTAGGTAAGATGCACCATTAGAGAGTATTTAGAATGTTAGAAATACAAAAGAATAGTTCAAAATAGAAAGGGATTCAATCCAACAGTATGATACACACATCACGAATCTGTGTATAGTGAGAATATGACTTTAAATTACATGAAGCAAAAATTAATAGAACTAGGAGAACAGAGAAATCCACAGTCACAATTGAGATTTTAACACATCTCTCAATAGTCAATTTTAAAAATTCAAGCAGAAATCTACATCCTACTTTCTTTAAATCCCATTTTCAGTGTAGAATGATCAGTTACGTGGTCATTCAGCTTCTTGTTGAATACTCTTTTACGACAGGGCACTCACTATTTTCTGAGTTAGCCCAATCCATTTCCACAGAGCTCTGGTCTAACTAGTGACTTAGATTTTACTGAATAGTGGTCTCTGGAAACCAAAGCACAAGAATAGTATGTGTTTTTCCTAAGAACATCCAGCCAGTGAGTGTCAGATCTGAGTCATGAATCCTGGTCTCAGGACTCATAATTCAAATAAATTTCTTCTAAATGAGTGAAAAATCTTATCTGAAAGTCCCTTGAGGGTAGGGACTTTCTCTTGCCCTTCTAACAATGTATATCTTTAGATAACTCCCAGGTATTGAGCCCTCGGGGTGGCAGGGAAGGGGAGCGGTGTTGGTGGGGAGGGGATAACCAGTCAGAACCACTGTCTTTGTACCCAGGGGGCATTCAGAGCACCACTTACAGATTGTGCCACCCTCAGCCACCTACCCAAACTCTGCATCTCACTTTTTCCAACTTAAATATAGATAATCCATGTGGGGTTTTGCTGTGAGGCGAAAAAGCTACATTCTATTTAAAAGCCAGTATAGAACAGGATTATAATAATTGGTAAATACATAGTGCTTGATGAATTCTTACTGTTTAATTAAGAGGCATATGATGGGTTACTGATTTAATTATCAAGTGACCAAAGCTTTGAAACCTTTCAATGAGGAAGATTATACAAGCATATATTTCAGGCCAAGCTATATTAATGATAAATTTGACACTTTATTTGTTAGAAAACAGCATCCAGTTTCATAGCAGTAGCCCATAATAAACATAATATGCTTCGTATCTAAATGGATTTGAGGCTGACCTTTTTTTTTAGTGCTGTAAAATTCTCCTCTTATTCAAAGTTTGAATGGCTCATGACAAGCCTATTAATAAATATTTCCCTCTTTTAGAGTGATTTTTCAGCTTCTTCCTGTCCAGAAAGCATAGACCAATATGATAATAAATGGCAACACAAACATACTCTCTTTATGCTATCTCTGGTCATAGGACAGGCTCATTAATGTTGTCATGGCAACCATCCCCTCACAGGTTACATGCTTGTAAGCTTCTACTAAGATGCAAATCTAGCTTAAACAAAGCAAACTTATTCTAAAATGGCATGTCAACTTTCAAGCAGCCTGGTGGTACACCCAGGGATTTTTTTCCATATTCAATGTACTATTTAAAGAGCTTACTTCCTTGTTTTTCTTAGACATTAATTTTTATTTTGTTCACAAGAGAAAAATTGGTTAAAATGGAATATAAATACAAGCTCTCCTTTCACATTTATTTGCTTCTTGATATCACCTGTCCTATCGTCCCTTGATGCGTCAGTGCAGATTAAAATGTCCAGAAGCTAGTCTAAAAATATTTAACACAAATTCACTCTTGAAGCCTTCTTCTCATCTAGGATCCATCTTTCCCCCCCATACCATGCCTAGTCAAGTACAATGCCATTAGTAGCATTATAGTCCAGAAAATGAAGAAGCTGTGATGAGAGTCTATTTTGAGTTGGTTCCTTGGTGTTGGAAGTGGACCCTGTGTCCTCCAATCTACATATCTTGTCCTTGGCCTCAAAATAGATGTATCTGCTCCCTGTCCTCAGGAGGAGTATTGGAAGGAACACTTCTGCTTTACTATCCCTCCCCACTCCCCAGGAGAAGAGGAACAGCACATGCATTCACTCCCAGTCTGGTCTTCAGTTTGATTGACTGGAACTATCTTCCTTGTTGGTGCTGTGGATATGACTCTAAAGCCAGAGCCCCACCTTGAGGTTCCCCTTTGACCTCCCCTAGTGGGGTGCGGAAGGCATATGGTCCTTCCTGCCTGCCCCTCACTTCCTCCCTCCCTCCCAGTGCAGAAGATTTGACTCCATCAGATTCCTGCCCTTCTCCGGTCCAGTCCGTGTTCCCAGGTAAACCTCTGCACCTGGCCTTCTAACTAGCTTTTTATGTCCTAAATGTGGCACAGTATGCAAGGCAGGCCAGTGTTCTTTACCAGTGAAGCAGATTGGACATGAAGCCTGCTCCAAAAGCTTGAGATGTGGGTCAGAAAGGAGAAAGTCTTACTTTTGCCTGAAAAAGAAGTCACGTTCATGAACGCTGTTTAATAAACCAGAGAGCCAACAAATATTTGCTTGCCCGTGAAATGACAGTGTTTCAGGCACAGGGGATACACTAGCAAGTAGATAGTCCTTACTCTCAAAAACTTGTCCTCTAATCAGGAGAGAAATAAACATGAAAAAATAGTTTAATTTCTATGTAATGTGTGTTATATGTCAGTATAGGCAAAGTTATGTTTTGGTTGGAAAGACATCCCCAGATCACAGAAGCTTAAAACAACAAAGGTTTACCTCTGGAGAGGAAGATGGGGCTGCATTATGTTGGACATTTCAGGATACGGTAGAGAACCTGGAATGTAATGGAAAGGTACTGGTAAATTTTAAGCATGTAAGTAATGTAATCTGAGTTGTGCTTTGAAAGTCTCTAGGTCTAGTTTCTGTGTGGAAGATGTACCATAGGTGAACAAATGGTGGGAATGAGACTGTTGAAGAGGTTAAAGCAGTAGCCCAGGCAAGGTAAGAAACTGGCTTGGATGAGCAGTAAAGATGAAAAGAAGTAGGCAGACTTCAGATATATTTTGGAAGATGAGTCAACATTATTGCTGTTAGACAAGGTATGAGTGGTGAGTGAGAAAGAGCCCAAAGATATCTTTACACTTTGGACTGAGTGACTTGGTGGATGGTCGTAATACAAGTGAGGATAAGAAAGGCTTAAAGGAGATTTTAGGGAATAAGTCATTGTTCTGTATCGATCATTGAATGTTTAAGATCCCTGTCATATATCCCAATGGAGAAGTTGAGAGCAGTTGTATCTGGGAGCCGAGAGGTCACAGAAAAGGCTGAGTCTGTAGATATTATTTTGAAAGTCTTCCATGTATAGCTAATCTTTTATAAAAAACAAATTTCAGTACAGAAAACTTCCATTTCAAATGTACACAAAACTACATATACTAGTATATTTGTTTGCTCAAGATGCCATAACAAAATGCTGCAGACTGGGTGGCTCAGACAACAGAAACTCATTCCCCATGGGTCTAGAAGCTGAACATCCAAGATCAAGGTGTCAGCAAGTTTGGTTTGTCCCATGGCCTTTGTTCTTGGTTTACAAATGGTCATCTCCTTTCTGTGTCTTCATACGACTTATCTCTGTGTACACATGTTTCTGGTGTCTCTCTCTCTTCTTATCAGGACACCAGTCTTATTGGATTAGGACCCTCACCCTTATGATATCATTTAACTTTAATCATATCCTTAACGGTCCCATCTCCAAATCAGTCACATTGGGGATAGAGCTTCAACCTATGAATTTGGGGGAGCATAATTCAGTCTTAACTTCAGACTAAAGAAGAAAGTGTTCCATAGAGAACATGAGGTCAACCATGTCAGGACTTTGAGTAACGTGAGATCAGAGGATTTGACATGGTTGTGGCAAGACGTAGGCCATGACTGCCTTTGAAGAGAGTTATTTCAGTTGAGTTGTAGGGAAGAAAGCCTGCTTTGAATAAGACATTATTGAGGATAGCATCATAGGCAAGGGGGTGGAGACAGTGAATATAGACAACTCTTTGGGGAGTTGTGCTGTGAGAAGCAGTGAGACAGTGGGATAGCAGTTGGAAGAAATATGGGGTAAAATAGTAAATTTTTGGAGAGAGATCTTAAGGCATGCGTGTGCTCTGCTGGGAAGGAGCCAGTGTAAAGGCAGGAGTCAGCAATACTGGAGAGACAGGAGATGACTGCCGAAGTAAGGGCTTCAAGATGGTGAGTTGGGGTGGGATCCAGGGCATACTGAGAAGGGGCTTTAACAGGAGTGGGGGTGCAGTCTTCATTTTAATGGGAAGGGAGGCAGATTTAGGTAAGAATAACAAAGAGAAAAAGTAAGGACACTTGTTTGTTAATGTCTATTTGATTTATTAAAATTTGCAAGTCATGTGGAGATAATAATGTGGGGGAAGTATTGGGGACTTGAGAACAGAGAAGATATAAATAGTTATCTTGCAAAGTGGGGGCTTGGACTCACTAGAGAAGCACAACAGGCCTGGCCGTTTTGAATGTCCATTTAAGACCTGTGTGCACAAATTTGAAGTGAGTGTGGGCAGTGAGGGTGTGATTTTTCCAATAGATTTTAGCTGCTCAGATGAAGACACAGCTAGCAGATTTAGCTAGGGTTGAAGTTTTGCCAGTTTATCATGTTTCACTGTCCCAGTGGAGTCAAGAAGTTTGAGTTCATTGCTACTACAGGGGACAAGTTGAAAATTGTGAGGCATTGGTTCAAGAGTATGATGTTGGGAATGAGGGTGTGCGGTCGTTGGTAAGCACACTGTCCAGTATGTATGGGAATGGATGTCTGGAGTGGAATCAGAGGAAAAAGCTAATCTGGTAGAGAACTAAGACCAGGGTGCTTGATAAATACTTTACATGATTGTTGAAGTTTCCAAATATGAAGGTAATAGTAGTGACAGAGAGAGACACACACACATACTAAGTCAGATGATGAAGTCAGCAATACATTAAGGGAAGTGGCAGGGGTATCAGGAGAGCCCAAAGAATAGTCTTAAGTGGGAAAGTGGAAAGATATGCTTTAGAGGATCTGTGTTTGTGGAGGAAGGTAAAAGACAGTTATAATGAGGTAAAGGGCTGCAAGGAGAACATTTATCTGACCTCTAGCCCAGCTTTGAGAAGGCTGTCATTTACAAGAGCAGGGGGACAAGTGACGATGGATGATCTGGTGTACCTTGTCCTCTGATGGAGACTAAGGTGACCGGTATGTAGGGGATGTGTTGTGGTCAGGAACACACAGTCACTGCACATCTGAGGATGCCTGCTCTTGCCTGAGTCCGGGATACTGTGACATAAGAAACTCTTCATCCTGGAGGTTTCTACAGGTTGAGTGTGTTTTCCATTGCCAGAATCCTGAAGGGAATAAGTGGTCAGTGGTAAGACTTGTCATCAACCATGTAAAATCTCCAAAGAACACCAGATTTGAAGTCAGGACACCTGAGCTTATGGCCCAGCACTGCTATTTTTGGCTTGGGCAAGTCACTTAATTTCTCTGCACCTCCATTTATTTGCCTGTGAACTATAGATTCTAATAGTTGCTCAGCCTCTCTTGCAGGAGCACTGTGAACATAAAAAGTAATGTACGTGAAAGTCTGTTGTGATGCATGGAAAGAAGCCGTTTCTACTGGCGTCTGATGAGGTGCAAAGGTAGAAGCCAGGACTGACTGACTGTATTACCTTAGTGACTAATAGGCAGCCTGTCACACTGCGGGAGTTGAATAAATTTACGCAGAAATGAATCCTGACCTTTACTTGGTATTCAAGTTTCTCTCCTTTATTTTTTCCATATAGGCTTAGTTCCAAGTCCAATAAAAAATCTGCAATGTGGGTATGATTCTGTTTGAGGTCCCTAATGATATCCAAAGCCATCCTTCTCTCCCCTTTCCATCCCAACCCTTACCCTGCCACCCCCACACTTCAGAGCCCAGCTGACCCCTGGACTCTTTGCCCAATGTCATCCTCAAAGTACTCCAGGAATGATCACATCACTTACTGGGTCTTCTGTGACCTTCCTATCACATTGTAAATGTCTGGGTGCACTATTACTAAAAAGGCTGGCAGGAGAGGGGCCTCATTCACCAAGGTGGATTTTATTTTTTTAACTAATTTTAAAACATATTTTCTGTGCAATATTATTCCAAAAATGATTTGTTTCCAATAAAATACTGATATGGAGAAATATTTTTGCAATTTTACTCTCTATGTTAGAGATGTTTCTTTTTTATTTTTTAAAGTATTTTTATTGATCATGCTATTACAGTTTCCCCAATTTTCCCCTTTGATCCTCCCAGAGATGTTTCTGATCAATAAAGGACTTACCCCTGTCCCCCACACAACATCAATAGAAAATACACTAGCTGTGAACAGATATTGTCCTGTCTAGAACTAGTTGAAAGAATTTTGAGTTCACTCTGGGAAAGGAAAGAGGCAACCTTCTAGACGTGAACAAAGGGGATGTAAATAAACCTTTTTCACATGAAAAGACTTAAGTCAGTACATAATCAGGCATCCTTTACCTGGAGAGTGGAGGAGAGAGGCCAAGGTTACAAAATGGAACACGTGAAAAGCAACATCTGTGAGCAGGGGCAAGGAGGAGTTGAGCAATGACGGCCCTGGAGCTGGGCCCGCCACAGTTCAGATATCAGTGGCATGGGTAATGTCCTCCAGCATCTGTGCTTTGCAAAGGCACCTCTTAGAAGGCCTTGCTTTCGCTCCCTGAGGTGTGTCGTTGCTAGCCAACTTGGAGACAGTGCCGTGTGTCTGCTCCTTACCCCACATAAGGACATAATACATTTTAGACTGGACGGGTTCTCTTTCCTCTGAGAACTGATTGAAATAATACTCATGGGAGTTTGTGCTGCTGCCAGACTGGCACACCGTAAGTTAGTATTCTTCCTCCCTCTGTCTTGTCAAATCTTTGCCTTTCCCACCTCCTCCTCCTTCTCCTTTTTTTCCACTTCTTTCTCCCCTTTCTAATCATTTCTCTTCCCCTTCTTTCTCCTCTTCCTATTAGTCCTCTTCTTTCTTCATAAATTTATTCCCCTCTTTCTCCTTTTGGAGTAAGAAAGCAACAGAAAAATTCAAAGGAGTTCAAGGCAAGGCAACCTTTTATTTTAGTTGCCAGGGTAAATACATGACCTCTGACTCTGACGTGGGTAAACACTGACAAAGGGACAACATAATGTAAAAGACGGCTTACAGGAAGCTGCTTTGAAGCTCTGGGACATGAAAATAAAAGCAAAATCAAGCCAAAAAATTAATAAAAGTTTATGTAGAATATTAGAGTTCTAAATATTTCAGAAATCAGTCTCTTGAACTGAAATTTGCACTCAAATCTATACTACACTGTAACTCATACCTTCTAAATGTCACACCCAAACAGCATTCAGTGGTCCCGGGTTGATATTTTCTGAGAAGTGACATAAGAAAACACAATAAGAAGTTAAAATTAATATTCTACTTTGTTTGGCAATCTATTTCTCATCATAAAGATATAAGTTGGATTTCTACTTTACATACTACCTTATGTTAAATTTGGTTAGTACAGTGACTCTGGGTTCACTGGTAGGGTGGAGTCTCTTGACGGGAGCATGTGGTTTTGGAACCGGACCTATTTGCGTTCCATTGTGTTCCCCCAGAACTGTCTGGCCACGTGCAAATTCCTCACCCTCTCTGCACTTCAGTTTCTTCACGTTCTAACTACAAATGACAAAGGCTTCAATGTTTCAATGTTGTGAGGATTAATGAGACAATATGACGCACACAACACAATTCACACTCTTCACACGGGAGTGTAGTGCAGTTTAGGCTCAGGTTATGAAGCGTGGTGACAGCTCCCATATGAATCTACCTTGGGGGACTCTGCCTGAGAACCCTTCTCTTTCAAACCTTCCAGTGGATATACCGTTGCAGATTGCTGTGCTACGAATGGGTAACATATGTCTTGAGTTATCAATTCTCTGACCTCCTTCCAAGAAGCTGAGCAGGTCCCAGGGGTGGTTCAAGTTTCCTGAGTAGTTATCATCATTCAAAAACAGCCTCATCCATTTACTTTATTGTGTCATACAAATATTTTTAGTTATTATATGTGTCATGGTGTAACATAGTTTGGAAAGAAATACTCCATTTCTCTTTAGGTGTAACCATACTATGTGTGAAAGGAATGACATATAGTAAATCCCATCATAAAATTAATGCTAACGTGTAGCAGGCTTAATAAACTGTGGAAGACCAAACTAATTCTTAAAGAGCAAGGAAGGTGCAGTAGACTGGGGAGCAGAAGAACCGAAAGTGAGGTTGCAGAACACCTACGTGTACTGGCTGTGCCGGTCAGGGCAGTCAACACTGACATGGCAGCTTGACTGTGCTTTTGTACTCATTTATATCACATTTATACTAAATACCATGTGAATTAGGTAGCCCTCCTCCACCTTGTAACCTTTCATCTGGAACATGTGGCTTCCAGAGTTGTACGCACAGTGAAGAGAGAGTTGGGGAATATCAGGGAATGTGTGAATGGCTAGGCCCACTACTGTCATCTCTGCCACACCCCACTGGCCAGAGCTCATTCGTACCACCTCAGAGGACCTCCAAAGGAGGTCGGGAATGTACATCTCCTGTGTGGTCAGAAAGAGAAAGTGGCATTTGAACACGAAGCATCATTTCTGACATAGTAAGTTTTAGGGACATCTGCTTGGAATCTTAATTATGAGCAGGCATTGATTGAGGAGCAAGTAATGAGGAATAGAATGATCTGCAGAGTCTCAATGCCAAATTCATAAATTAGTACAACCTAATGTAGTCTTTGCTATCAAAGGCATGATCAAACCCACAAATCAGCTGGTCAAGGCTGTGATGGAGACACCTGCCAGTTTTGATTGGTTCCCACTACTGGTTTTGCTTCTGCTGGTCAGCTATTGCCTCTGTTTAACTTTGTCATAGTGATGCCCTTAGTAAAAGGATGGGTGTCTTAAAAATGCTGGATGATAGAGACCCTGAGGAGCCCCTCAGGGGAATATCAGATATTCTTAGGGAACCTCTGTGGAGAATCCCTTTATAAGAGTCAAGGGAGAAAGCTGAAAGCGTAGTTTATGTGGCCAGCTAAAGTGTGTCATCTTTGTTCTTAGGTTGTGGGGGAAAGTCGTGAGCGTGGTTTTCACCTTGTTTATCAAACTATGCCTTAGGTGGATTAATCCGGCTTTTCCTGATGCCCACTGCAAGTGAATATGTCCTTTTCGTGTGACTCCACTTCTCTCTGTACTACTGTCTGCAATTACACTCACAGCTCATGCTAATATCTACTGTGTGTTTCCCTCATCCAGCCTCCTGAGCTCATCCTAGACCAGGGGTGTCAAACTCATGTTCACCGGGGGCCACGTCAGCCTCGAGTTTGCCTTCAAAGGGCCGAATGTAATTTCAACTCCTTAACAGTTAAGGAGTAGTTACATTTATACAGCCTTAAAATTATTTCGGCTCTTCGAAGGCAACCACAAAGCTGATGTGGCCCCTGTTGAAAATGAGTCTGACACCCCTGTCCTAGACTGAGGCTGGCCTAGTTTGTATCTCTGTCTCAGTATTTCACATACTGCCTGATGAAGGAGATGGGAATCCATTTATGGAGCTCGAATTCTCAAGAACTGTTTACAAGGTCACATCTGCCATCCTCCTTATCAAACCAATCTGGTTAATTGGTACTGCAACTTTTCTGAGAAACAGATGTTACCAAACCTAAACCCTAAAAGAAGCTAAGTAACTTCTGAATCATCAGAGATTCAATTATAGACAACTTATATTTTAGTGATTGAAATGTTGGTTGCACAAGACACTGAAATAGAGGACAGGCTGACAGTGACCAGAGAGGAGAGGGGAGGGAATTTCAGGGGAAAAGAGGAAGGGTTTACAGGAACAAGTATAAAGGACACATGGTCAAAATCTAGGGGTGGGGGGTGGAAATGGGAGGAAGGTGGGGAGGGCTGGGGGTGGGCTGGGATGGGAGTAAAAGAGAGAAAACTGTACATGAACAACAATTAAAATAAAATTTAAAAAAATGTTGATTGCATAAAATTATTTGGAAAGTTGTTTCTCTGTGCACAGGGTATTTGTTAAGTAGAACATGTACTTCTGACCTGTCATTATTTTTTTATGTTGATTTAAATCATGTGTTTGAGTAGGTGAGCAGCCCTCAGAGAAACCAAATGAGTTTCAGTAGTTTTATGAATATTTAGTACAGATTTTCAAATAAATATGGAGTGTGAAGACTGAATATGTGTCCTCTCTCTAGGAGCAGAATAAGGCTTACTGGATTCCAGTGAGATACAGAAGGGAACTAAAATCTCTTGAGCACTTGTAATAATCTAAGTATGGCAGGCATTTTACATTTATTTTTCCTTCTAAATATCCTAAGAACCTGAAGAGTTGGCGTTGATATCACCATTTTACAGGTGAAAAATAGTTTTTTATTCTTTTTTAAAATTGTTCAAATACGGTTGTCTTAATTTTCCCCCACCTCTCTGCCCTGATCCACCGAACCCCAACCTCAATCTACCCCCACCCCTTGGTTTGTCCATGGGTCCTTTATACATGGTCCTTGATGACCCTTCCCCTTCTTTCCCTGTTATCTCTCTCCCCTCTCCCCTCTGGTTACTGTCAGTTTGTTCTTTATTTCCATGTCTCTGGTTCTATTTTGCTTGCTTGTTCGTTTTGTTGATTAGGTTCTACTTGTAGGTGAGATCATATGGTATTTAAGCTCAGAGACATTGATCTATTATCCAGGGCAACACCCAGTAAGTGATCTGTAGAAACATAAAATGTGCAAACCAACATTCCAGGTGTTGAAAACAGATTGGAGTTTTTAGTATGGTTAAGATATCTTTTGTAACTATCTGAATCTAACTTTTTCCTAATGCAATAGCCAATTTTCTGCCCTCCCCTCCTCCTTATTCTGATTCCTCTGCACTGTTCTAATTAATTGGCATTGCTGAGAATACTCCCTTGGGGGTTTGTTTCACCTTAGGTGGCCTGCATGCAAAGCACCTCTCCGCAGAGAAAGATCAACTTTTAAATGTTTCTATGGCAACTGCTGACTCCCAGTGACTGCTGAGCCCCTCCTTGACCATGCATCTGAAAGCCAGCAAAATAAATGCTTTTTAAAGTTTTATTTTAAAGCAAAGTCCACTTAACCAATGATCAGCTCCTATTTAAAAGTATAATCAGTTATGCAATCCCTGCGGATTGTGGCCAATCGAAATCATACAGCTTTGAGCTGTTTTCTTCCCTCAACACCTAGCTCCCTGGCCTGTAGATATTTTTTTCCACCCTATTTTCTCCAGGAGGGGTTCTACTGGCATGGTTTTGTATGCAATTGGAAAGATAAACTACAATGATGGCTTTTTAAATAAAATCATATTCTCACTAAGACTTCCCATATCTCTGTCCCAATAGTCAGAATTATTGTGTATAGTATCAATGCTGCGTGACACGGTAGAGCATATTTTTGCTTTCAAAAATTTTTTGGAAAAGAAAATGGAAATACGTTCGAAACCACCTTTTCTCTCTCGTTACTTGACAAGTAATGTAATGCCCATCTAGCGTGACCTTGACGGAGCAGCTGCATTCAAAATTGTCTGTTAAAAATATCTAACAACTTGAAAGTTTCTTGTTCTCATAATGATAGTGAAATACAACGGCCATATTTTTTTTGAACAAAATATTGTCAGTTCTGAAGGAACCGACACATTGCATGGCAATGGAAGAAAACGCTGGTGATGAGGGTTTACGGGAAAACCTCATGAGTGGATCTGTTCTCTTCCAACTGGAGGAAACAGAGGAGATGATCGGGAGCTCTGAGGCAACTTAGCGGAAACATTATAAAGAGACAGAGACAGGTGATAAATCTTCGCAAACTCATTAAACATCTTCTATGGCCTCAGTCTTATGTGCCATGCTGGGGGATATTAAAGGAGCAGTCTGAAAAACTGCATTGCCTTTGAGAAACTCACAGTCCACCTGAGGACTCAAGCTGGGCACACCTAAGCAATCAGTGAACAATGATGACAGAGGAGAGTGAGTAATTCTGAGCAATGCTACCGTGTCCTCCTAATGAATCTCCTGTAGGGGGCGACAGGTCATTTTCTGTTTACAGCTGAACCTAATTTCTTTTATCCAGTGGCAGAAACCTTGATATTCTCTATCTAGCCACCATTTTCTCAGTCACTTAGGGCCTTTCTCTGTCGTTTTGGGTTTTTTCTCCCCCGCCTTCTCCTCTTCTCCCTAACTGCATGAAGAGGGGCCTTTTGTATGGTGATGACATGGAAAGAGTGTGGGAGAAGACCAGCCTGCTTGGCTTCAGTGCAGAGCTGGCATCTGTTAGGGGATGCTATCCTGTTTGTTTTTGGCTGTCATATACTCTGTATACCTGCATTTGCCAGGGTGGCCAAAGTATGTCTGGCTTTTGGTCAGGTGATTTTTGCTGCTTTAATGCATATTCTTACCGACATCTAGTCTGAAATTGGCTTATTTTCAGAGTGAATCAATCTCTCTCTCTCTCTCTCTCTCACTCTCTCTCCCTGTTTAGCCAGGTGAGAGTAGCAGGTCCCAAACTTGCACTAGGAAAACTGCATGATGATAGAAAACAACTGTCTTCAGACATTGGACCACAGGCAGCGTAGGACCAGGATGCCTGACAGGAGGAATATGTATAAAATCGTCTCTGCCTTGCCCTAGCTTTCTGCCCAGAGGGAATTTTCCCAATGTAGGGCCAGCAAGTAACCCAATTGGAACACAGTGATCTTGTTGAGTTGAGGACACAAATGTTTGGAGTTTGGGAAGGCCTAGGTGAATAGAATTGTCAGGTCAGAGACCTGGAAAAAGGTGAACTTAAACAAAGAAAGAGTTAAAAAAATATGCAGAGGAGTCTTCTTGAGTCTTGATTTGAATTTCAGTCTATGCAGATACTGGATGCAATTCCCCAAGTATGGACATAAAACAACTTCTGGAGAAGGAAGAATTTTCTGAGAGCTGTATGCAGAATAATTCCCAGACTCACCCAGGACTGGGGCATATTTCTTTGACTGTCACACACATAGTGGGGAGAACTTGTTTAAGGTATGGGACAACTATTAGAGACCCTAGAAGAGTCATGTCTTCTTAGTAGAGGTACTAAATTCTACCTCTTCGTATATCACTTACAAGTTACCCCTAAAACAGCTTGAAAACAATGCTCAAAAGAAACAAATTGCAGAGCAAATATTGCTTGCTATAACAAAGCCCCAACTCTCTTAAAGACTATACCAAAAGTTAGTACCGAATCATGTAAAATTCATAACTTCTGGCATTCTAACAAAAAGTGCCAGACATGTGAAGAAGTAAGAAACTGTGACCGATAGCCAGGAGAAAAGATGATAAAAATAGATCCGTAAATAACAGAGATGGAACAATTAGCAGACAAGGATCTCAAAAGAGCTTTTATAAATATGCTCGAGCTTTTGAAGAAACATGACCATAAAGAGGAAAGACCTGGGAGAAATGTTTCATAAATGCATGGAGGCTCTCGAGATGGAAAATAAAATATCTGCGATAAAATTTTCATTGTACGCCTTCAAAATAGATTAGACTGTTCGGAAGAAAGGATCAGTGAACTTGAAACATGGCAACAAAAATTACCCAAAATGAAGAAGAGAGGGAAAAGTATAAACAAAATAAAACCAAAAGCAAAACTTAAGTAACCTGTGAATAACATCAAGCTAACACCCATACTCTGTAAGTGGAGTCTCAGAATCTAAATTTTTCTGTAAATCTAAAGATGTCCCCCAAAGTAAAGTCTATTTAAAAAATAATTAAAGGATAGAATGAGGTATTCCGTGATAATATTAGAAAGTTGAGATGAGCTACATTAATAGCAGACACAGTAAGTGTCTGCACACGTTACCAGAGATGGTGACATTTAAGAATGATAAGAATATGGGTTCGTTATGAAAACATAGCCAACCCAAGCTGTACAAACCTCAAAGCAGATATTAAAGCTATATGAAGCAAAGTGTGACCAACTTTTCAGGAGAAGTGAGAAATTTACAAATGTAGTTGAAAATTTTATTACTCCTCTTTCACTAATATATTAGTAGTCAGAAAGTCAACAGAGATATAGAAAAAACTGTCACCAACTTGACCTAATTGAAATGTATAGACTTCCCCACCCATCAGCTGCAGGACTCACATTCTTTCATTTACCAGTATAGGCCGTATCTTGTGTCCTAAAACGTGTTTCAGTTCTCCAACTCACCGTGGGATCAAATTAGAAATCGGCCACGGAAAAATATCTGAAAAATTCTCATATATCTGGAAATTAAACAGTACTTCTAAATACTGAGTCAGAGAAGAAATCAAAGAGAGATGAAAAATATTTAACTAACGTAAGGTGAAAATCGTGGGATGCACTATTTCAGTCTGTTCTGTCCCTATAACAAAATACTGTAGACTATAAACAGCAGACATTTATTTCTCTTAGTTCAGTATGCTGGGAAGTCCAAGATCAAGGTGCCAGCTGGTTTGGGTTCTGGTGAGAACTTTCTTTCTAGCTAGGAGGAGGTCAGCTTCCGGCTTCCTCCTCTCATAGCCTTTTCCTGGTGCCAGCACTAGGGAAGAAAGAGTGAAAGGTCTCTGTTTCTCTTCCTCGTCTTATAAAGCCACTAATTCTATATTAGGGCCCCACCCTCATGACCTCATTTAACCCTGATTATCTCTCAAAGATCTTATCTCCAAACATCTTCATGTTGAGGGTTAGGGCTTCATGTATGAATTTGAAGGGATGCAAACACTCAGATCATAAAATGCAGTCAAAACATTGCTTAGTTCTCAAAAAAAAAAAAATCTCCAGAACTTTTCCCATCATCCAATGCTGGAACCCTATACTCATTAAATAACAACTTGCCATTCCCTCCCCCCACCGTCTTCTGGTAAGTACCATTCTCCTTTCTGTCTGCAAGAATGTGACTATTCTAGATACGTCATACAAGTGGAATCCACAATATTTTCCTATTGTATCTGGCTTATTTAAATTAGCATGAGGTCTTCAAGTTTTATCCATGTTATAGCAGAATTTTATGATTTCCTTTTGAGGCTGAATGACATTACACTGCAGGCACACACCAAGTTTCGTTTATCTCTTCGTCCATCGCTGGACATTTGGGCTAGGTTCACATTTGGGCAACGACCACATTGTGAATAATGCCGCCATGAACACAGGTATAGGTGTCTGTTTGATTCTCTGATTCGATGTTTGAGTCTATGATTTCAGAAGCAGAATTGCTAAATCATATGGTAATTTTATGCTTAACATTTTGAAAAACCAGCATACTCTTTTCCACAGTGGCTGTATCGTATTACACCCTACCAGCAATGCACAAGGATTGAAATTTCTCCCCATCCTTGCTAATACATGTTGTTTTGTGCTTTTCTGTTTTTAATAATAGATACCCTAATGGATGTAAAGTGCTATCTCATTAGGATTTTGCTTTGAATTTCTACAATAATTAGTAATGTTGGGCATTATTTCATGTGCTTATTGGTCATTTGCATATTATATCTTCTTTGGAGAAATGTCTGTTCAAATATTTTGCTTACTTTTGAGTTTTTAAACACTCAGAATGTAAATAAAAAAGGTTTATAATCGATGGTGTTAAGTGACCTTAAGAACCTGGAAAAAGAGCAAAGTAAATTCGCATATGAAGAGGAAATTGATGAAATAAAAGCCAGAAGAAGAGAGAAATGATTAATCCTCCAGTCAATTAGTAAGTCTCATCCATCCCTACCTCCTGAATATATCTTTAGTCTATTTCCTTTCCAAAGTCTAGGCTCTCAGATACCATATTACAGTGCCCTGTATAATATGAACTTGTTTACCAGTTGTCCAAAATTAAGAAGGACCACATTGTTTTCATCTTGGCATTTCTAGTGTCTGGTGTAGTATCTTGTTAATAATATTTGTCCAATAATCAGTTGGCTAGTTAATTCATAATTTCCCCTTTTCAATTCAAAATGATAAGACAGTGAGACAAAGAGAAACCCAAGTCAACAACATAGAACAATGAGAGGAAGGGCAGTGGAAAGGATACAACATTTAGAATCAGGGAACTCACTTCTTAATTATGCTAATTTACACAAATATTTGTGCTTCTCTGGTTCCTCATCTGTCAAATGGTTACAACTCAAATAAATATTAATAAGACGTTTGGGACCTCCATTTACTAAAAATGATTTCATTGATTTGTATTTGAGGAGCAAGCTGGGTTTGGCCCAATCAAATCTTGCTTTACTCCACGTTAGAATTGTGCACCGTCCCCATGTACGCCTCTTCATGTGCTACCTAAGAATTCACCCTTCTTTTGTGTTGTCTTCTTTGAACTGCCTTTCTAGCCTAAATCACTGGACACAAACTCCTTGAGGGCAGGTGCTGTGATGTTTCATCTTTGTTTTCCTTGACCCTAGCTAGAGCCTGGCATAGTGAAGGGCATAACAAATCATTACTGAATAGGGAGGTAGAAGCAGGAAAGATATCAGAGCCTGAAGAAAAGAAAAATTTCTAATACTTTATTCCCAAGAGGAGCTAATAGAGGACCCACTGCCCAGCAGCTCTAATTTCCCCATGTAACACTTGGCCCTCAAAATGCCAAAGGTCAGGTTAAATATTTGGTTCTGTGCAGACTTCTCCCAGGGCCTCATTGATACCAGACTCCAAATTGTTTTCAGACTATTTGGCAAATCTGCGTTCTTTTCTATAAGCATTGGAAAGCTTTTCTCTCTGGCACACAGTTTCCACATAGTGCTTTCTTCATCAACTGAGACTTATGGAATTTGTCCATGCTTTCAAAACGAAATACAAACAGTGAACAGAAAAAGGAAAACTGTAAACTTGACTGCAAACTAGCACAAAGTAGAAAACTTTGGAGCTGGAAGTTCTTAGAAGTCAGTCCAGAGTCAAGTCACAAGACTTTTTCTGTCACAATGGACTTCTCTCTCCTCTCTCTGTCAAAGCCCCATCCATCCGTCCAGGCCTCATTCCAAACCCACCTTTCTTTGTGATCAGACTATTACCCACTGCTCTCTGCTTCATCTGAATTTCTGTAGCATTTATAAATAATGACACAAAATCTAGCGCCTGTTTAAAATCTGCTCTGTAAAAGTAATTACATTCATACTGCATTATATTTGAAGTGCTTTTACATTTACCTGACTTGGTCTTTGCAATTATCCTTTGAAAAAGGTATTGGTGTTACTCTGCCCATTTTGTAGGTCTGAGACCCTCAGGGACTTACATGATGTTGTGTACCTAGGAGGTAATTCTTTGGATTTCAGACACGTTCACTGGCCTTCCTGAAGGTTTCACGTGGTTTACACATGCTTGCCTTCTCTTCTCCATCTCTACCCTAAGCGCCGAATGTCCGGCCAGCAGAGCCTAGTGGAATCCTAGGCGCAAAGCCAACAACTTAATAATTGCTATTTGTCTACATCAGAGCTTAGGTTGGTGCAAAATTCCCATTTGTTCTAATACATTATATTTCTGGTATTTTGTTATATTAATCATTTCTTGTTTTAGATTTTAAGTAGTCTTCTCTGGTATTTATTTAGAATGAAGCCTAGAATAATAGCAAAAAGAAAAAACTACCTGTGAAGAACATTAAGTTCATATAGGGTACCATCATTCTTTTCCAGCCCAGCATTAATTCCTCCTTCTTATAACCAATGCATGGACTTTTCTGGGAACCAATTCCACATGATTAGGTTGGTGGTGGGCTCTTCTTCCCTCTTTAGCACACACAGGGCTGTGAATATCACTCAGGTCTGGACAAACAAACAATACTGTGGTCAAGGCTATTGGTTCAGCCATAGGCCCATGATCCCAGAACAGCCAATCAGAGTTTACTCTGAGATTTTTTCTTTCTTTTTTTGCCAGTATTGTAGGGGAAGGGACTATTCTGGTGGTAAGAAATGAGTCCAGGATTATGAACCTGTCCCACACCCATGACACAGGGAGGGTCTATCTCAAGGAAATGGAGCAGCAATTACATCCTAGCTGTGCCTAAACTTAACACTAAACCTGGTCTCTTTTTTTTGATTAATAATTCCTTTTAATGCTCAAATCAGTTAATCATATTTTTATTACTTAACAATTAAAAAAATATAAACAATATACTTTTTACTCTTCAAAAGAGAAAACTCATGCTTAGAAATGACACGCTACAAGTCACAAGTCTAGTTAGTGATAGTGTCTAAAAAGAAATAACACAGATCACTATAATTATACTATGAGACTTTTTCTAGTTTACGAGCATTTAGTAAACAACTTTTTGGCTTTCTGGGTTATAGTAACTTCCTCTATGTCCAAGGGTTCATACATATGTAGTCACAATTATATTTCTGAATGTCAATGTATTTTAACACACAGGATTAAGCTCTTTCTTTTTCTAAGGTTCTAAGTTTCTGGGATTCACTGATGTCTGCTGTTCATGGGTTATGTGTGGTATATGTTTGGTAAATGTTTAGAATACATTTTAGAACTATATAGAGGGTCAGAGAATTGCTCATTGTCACATAGGAAGTAAGGGACAAAGTTAGTATTAAAATTCAATTCTGTTTGACTCTGACCTAGGATATCTTTTCTGTGCCAGAGACACCTTCAAGATTCTCTGCTTTTATCTGAGCTTTTAATTTTACTGAAAAGAAAGCCAAAGCTCAGAAAATTTTACCACTCATTCATCATCATCCGGTGGCAAAGCTGGAATTTTTTCACCCAACACCAAAAACCTAGACAATGCTGTGACAATCAGCACTTGCAGATACTTCTTGGCTTTTGTGTAATCAGAATACTGACAGTGGAACTACTCACTCAGTGTCATAGCTGAGTTGGTATTGCTGGTTACAGTATCCAAAGTCTAAGGCTTCTTGAGCTTTGAAGAAAATGCCTTTTAAATACATAGGTGGCCAATCATCTGATAAGGAGTTTATTAGTCATGTTTTTTTTCAGAGAAATAACCAATAGGATAGAGATAGACATAGAGATAGATACATAGAAAGAAATTTATTATGAGGAGGTGACTCACATGACTATTTAGGCTGAGAAGACCCACAGTCTGTCATCTGCAAGCGAGAGTCTCAGTAAAGCTAGTGGTGTTTTCTCATCCGAACCCAAAGGCTTGAGAACCAGGGGAGTCTAAGTCCCAAGACTTGAGAGCTAGGAACACTGATGTCCAAGGGCAGAGTCAGATGGATGTCCCAGCTCAAATCGAGAACAAATTCTCCTTTCCTCTGCCTTTAAGTCAATTCAGGTCTTCAACAAATTGGATGATTTTGTTGCACACTGGGACGGATGGATATTTACTCAGTCTGCTGATTCAAATACTAATCTATTCCTGAAACACCCTCAGAGACACACCCAAAAATGACATTTTTCCAGCTATCTGGGCATCCCTAAGCACAGGCAAGGTGACAAATGAAACTGACCACCCCAAGAGGGCAGGATATAGGTCTGTGCCAGGCAGATGGGTCAGCCCAGGTGGCCACCAAGGGCAGCAGCCAGGGAAGGCTTCAGGAGGCAAGTACACAAACCTGCCAGGAGCATTCTGGGGGTTGTAATTGAAGAAGCCGAATCTGTTGTCATGTGCCAAGGACAAAAAGCAGCTGAGGATGTAAAAGGAAACTGAGGGGCAAAGATCTAAGCAGCACAGGAATAGAGTGGGTGCTAAGGGACAGGGGTAAAAATGAGATGAGAGAGTCTATGATTTGCATGTTGTACAGGGCAGGGATACTGATGTGATTCTCAGTCTGCACTGTATGGTGCTGTGACGGAGACAGCCGATATATACAGCACAGGGAAATGTTGGCGTGGGCCATTTTTAGGAGGATTTAGAAATTCTATTTTAAACCATCTACAGTGTGGAAGCTGCCTAGCTGTGGGGGAAGAACAGTGGATATTTTTGCTGGTTGGATCCATTGCAAAACTGCTCTTTTCCCCCAACTTACATAAGCTCCACATTGAAGTACTTACAGATTGAAAGCATTTCCTGAAAGCACTTGGAATCCTTCACAGTTTTCGTAAACTGCTCCACGCAAAATGGAAGGAAGCCTGAGAAATATAGAGAAGGGTTTTATTGTTTGTTTGTTTGTTCATTACTGTTTTTTTTTTTTTTTGCATTGATTAAAGACCATTGTGTGTAATTACTTGGAGAATTCAGACTCGAAGTTTTCTCACTGGAGATAATGCAAATGACCATTCGGCACCGTAAAGAGAAAGAGCAAATCCGGCTGGGAAACTTGTCTCATTTGGAAGCAAAGCTCGTTTCATTCTGAGAGTTAGGATTTCACTTCTCACTCTTTGGCTGCAAGTGTTTAGTGTTGAAGTTGGCAACTCCTTATAGAGAGGAAGCTTTTTGTCAGTTTAGTAGTTTTCTTGTTCTCCTTTTGAACTTCAGAAATTTCATGTCACCTTTTCAGATTTCCTCTGATTTCCTTGAGTCGAATGAAGCACAACTCTTTTTGAACCTGATGAAAATACACATTCAGCCCCCAGGTTATGTACTGTTTATTGACTTTATTTTCTTTAAAGTGATGACACAAGTTAATTTTAGAAAATTTCAAATATACAGTAAAGCGTATCAAAAAAGCAACCTTAATTCTACTACCCTGAGATAACTACTGTTCCAATTTTGATGTTTGTCTTTTCAGATACTTTCTGTGTTAAGTAACATTTTATGACAATGATTCATGTTTTATATACTAACTTATAATCTAGTTTTTATCTTTTTCCATCTCAAATGGATGTAGCATCACTTATTAAACTAATCCCCACTTGTAGGTACACTGGTTGTTTCCACGTCTTCCCTACCACAAACATCTGTGGGATAAACATCCTTATAGATAAATCTATGTGCATACCCATGATGATTTCCTCACTATCAATACAATTCTACAATTGAAATGTATTCCTGGCTCTCAGAAGGAATAACTTCTTCAACACTGGTTCAACTCAACTTCTAAGGGGGGAAGGGTAAGCCTGGTTGGTGGATAAACAAGTAGGTCAGTCTTGAGGCTGCATCTTAATCAGATGGGGTGGTAATTGGAAAAAACTGAGAAAGAGAGAGCCCAAGGACTCAGCCGGTTAAGTAGAGGTGAGACTGTGATTCAGAAGTGCCCATGTGACTGAACACTGTGCTTCATATTGTACACACGGTTCCTCTAATCTTGCAGGATTTGCCACCATTATTTTAGGAACACAGCAACTGAGGCTCAGAAAATTTCACTTAAGTATCTTTCCTAAGGTTATCCCTGTGGGACTGTTCTATCGACCTTTTGGGCTAGATCACTGTGGTTGTGGTTGGTTGTCCTATGCATCGTAGGATGCTTTGGAAGCATCCCTGTCATTCACCCAGTAGCATCCCGGCCCCAACTATGACAACCAGAAATGTTTCCAGATATTGCCAAATGCCTCTTGGAGTGCAGTGGAGGTTGGGCAAAGTCATCCCTGGTTGAGATTCACCACCTCTGTAGGCAGTATTGAAAACAAAACTCAAAATTTAATCTGTGTGATTCCAAAGGGATTGTTCTTTTTCCTATAACATGTTCTGAAAGCACTTGGAATTGCATCTTTCAGGAGTCAGGATCTGCTCTGGGGTCCTGGCCGGTACCAGACCTGATTCCTCAGAGAGGCTCTTGATGAATTTTCCACTCTCTCCAAGTATTATGGCCCCTGTCTCAGAAGACAGTTTCACCTGCCTTTGACTGAAAAGATTGAAGTCATTCAGAATTTCGTCATCTTCCCTTTTTTGGTCCCACACTCTCCCCATACCACTCCAAATAAACTGGGCATGGTACTTGCCCAACCATTCCTCTCTCCACTTACCTGAAGGAAAAAGGTGATTTATAGAGCAGGTGTGGTGGATTCAGCTAGGCTTGGAGCCATAGAGCTCTGGGTTTGAACTCAGACTATCGTACCTACCAGCTGTGTGACCTGCCACAGGTCACTTCGCCACTCTCAGCCTGCTTACTGTTCTTCATGCAGAAAATGTGGGCTTAAAAAACATGGACAGTGGTATTTTGAGGACTAAATGAGCTAACATGCTTGAAAATAGCTAACAGAGTGATGACACAGAGAAGACAATGTTAGTCAGAACCTCTGAGCCTCCTTTTCCCCTTAGGGGTAAACCTGTTAGTTGGACCCATCCATTCCCTCTCTTCCAGAGCCTCTTCCACTTATACTACTTCTCTCTCCTTGTCTCTCTCCCAACAATATAGGCCAGAACAGAAACACATACACGTCCCGCCCCCTAAAAATCAGGGAAAACTCCATAAGAATCCTACCACTTTGAAAACTTACTTTTTGAACACATGTATAGCACGGGTGTCTTATAAACACGTACATGTAAGATTTCGTACCCTGGCCTCTTCATTTAATATTTTATCTCTACACCATGTACACACTGCCAGGTAGCATTCTTCTTATATTAAAAAAAAAACAACAACTAATTTGACAGTCTCATTGTTTATTTAGCCGCTCACCTACATTCCAACAGTTGGACTGCTTCTGGTCTGGAACTGTTATCAACAACACTGTCATGGACATTCAGAACCTAGAACTTTCTCTTCTGGCTTGCTTCTTGGGACAAGTTTCTGTGCTAACTCAAAGGAAAAGCACATTTTTTATGGTTTTTATATATTGGATAACTAATTTCCAGAAACATAGTTCTAGTTTGTATCAATACTAGAGATAAACTTGTGCAAAGCTTTGACCTTAAAGTTATTGAGAATTTGATTTTCCACTCCCTCGTAAACACACAGTTATCAGCTTTCTAGACATGGTTTAGTAGATGAAATTACTTTATTACCATTTAATTTGCTTTGTTATTTATGTACAGCCTATTGATTAAGTCATACTACTTTTGTACTTTCAGTGATTATATTTCCTTATACTCTTCTCCATATTTTGATATTTAATCATTTTATCACCTTAGCCTACAAATAAAAACCAAGTTTTAACTTTTCTAAAATGAAACTTCCTTTGAGTTTTTCATTAAACTCTAAGCTTTTTTATCTTCTCTTAATTATTTCTTTAATTTAAAATAATTTTTGGTATTTGAGAAGAAAACAGTAATTTTTAAATTACTGAAAAATAGAAATTTCTTATAATGTAACCTTCCTAAGATAATTAATTTTAAAATTCACTATATTACCATAAATTTTTATTGCATAAACACACACAAAATTAGGCTAATTTTGGATGTGGTTTATTATTCTATTTCTTTTTACTCAACATTATGTCATTAGTATTTTCTGATATCCTTAGTCTCTCAAAACAGCAACTTAAGTGGCCAAACTATATTTCATAAAAGGGTTATATCATGTATTTAAATGTGGTCCTATTGTACACTTAGGCTAGAAACACGTTTCCTGCCATTACAGTTAATAGTGCATTGAGCATGCTTACACACAAATATATGTACTCATGTTTGACTATTCAGGACATATTTCTGGAAGATTATTGATTCCACAGACATAAACCATCTAAAGACTCTCAGTGTACATCATCAAGATTGCATTTCAATTAAGTTGTGCCAGCTTACCCTTTCTTATCGTAATGGATGACTGCCTGTCTAATGCATCCTTGCCAACACTGGGATTCTCTTTGAAAAATCTTTGCTACTTCACTACTTGAGAAATATTAGCCATTAAATTCACATTTGCTTGATTATGAGGGAAGCTAATAATTTCTTTCATACATCCACATTTGTGGTTTTACTTACATGAATTACTTATTTCCTTTGCCTATTTTGTTTTGAGATTTGAGTGATTTTTTATTGATTTGTAAACATTCTTTATAGATTTAGAATATTACCTTATCTCTCTCTCTCTCTTTCTTTTTTCCTTCCTTCCTTCCTTCCTTCCTTCCTTCCTTCCTTCCTTCCTTCCTTCCTTCCTTCCTTATTTCTTTCTCTCTCTCTTTCTCTTTCTTTCTTTCTTTCTTTCTTTCTTTCTTTCTTTCTTTCTTTCTTTCTTTCTTTCTTTCTTTCTTTCTTTCTTTCTTTCTCCTATCTACCAATCCAAAGTTGAGCAAATAAATTAATCTGGACTTTGTTGTATTTTATGGTGTGTAGTAAAAAGCTGAAAAAAATTGTTATATGCAAAAATTCTGGTTTTTAATCCTCACCTGAGGACACTTTTTCATTCCTTTTGGAGAGAGAATGAGAGAGAGAGAGAAGGAGAGAGACATTGAGGTGAGAGAGAAACATTGGATGCCTTCTTGTATGTGCCCCAACTGGGGATCGAACCCATGGCCTAGTTATGAGCCCTGATGGAGAATCAAACCTGTGACTCTTTGGTCTGTGAGATGATGCTCCAACCAACTGAACCATACTGGTTATGGGTAAAGAAAAATTCTTAATATTACTTGTTGAATAATCAATTCTTTTACCTATTGAATGTGATGCTTCTTTGATCATATAATACACAGTACATTTACTATCAATTGTTTCAGGCTTATTACAGGTAATTACCTTAATGACTGTAGCTTTGCAATATTGCTTAATATGTGGCAATGTATTTTACTTTATTCATAAAATTATCATTGCCACCATTATCTGTTTATTATTATTATTTTTTATAGTATAAAGAAAGAGGGAAGATTTATTAAGCGATAGTACACTCCACAGAACATGGGAGCAGGCCAACTCTGAGCAGAGATTGACCTGTTTATTATTTTCTATAAATCTCAGAATTGCTTAGTCAATTTTCCACAAAAATGTTCTTGGAATTACCTGAAAACAGCTATGGTCTCTATTTTAGCAGTGCGTATTCTGCAAAGGGAGAGAGACGGTAACCATATAAACAAACAAGTGAATATATAATTTCAGATAATAATACATGCATGGTAAACAATAAATAGGGTTTGATGATTGTGAGTGAGAGGATTTGCATTTGGAAGACTTGGAAGCAACTAATACAGTATGTTTGAGAAAGACCTTTCTGAGAAGAGGTCTTTTAAGCCTGAGGTCTGAAGAATGGGAGGGATCCAGGCACCCAAGGGGCACGAAGCAAAGACAGACAAGGCAGCCAGAACAGAATATGCAGAGACCCTGAGGCGAGAGCACCTGGGCTTGTTTTAGAAACTTAAAACAATGTGAAGTCTCTGGAAGCATCACAAGCAAGGGACCAAGGCAGGTGATGCAGATGAAGAGGATTCTAAGACCAGAGCCAGAGTCGGGATTACATTTAAAATGTAACAGGAAGTTACTGAAGGATTTGAAGCAGGCCATTGGCAGCATCACATTTGTTTTAAAATGATTAATTATTCTAGCTACTTTGTGAAAAATCCGCTGTGGGGTGTATGAGCAAGAGAAGGCAGGTCCATGAGGGGCTCTATTCATTTTTGAATACTGATTTTATATTCAGTTACTTTATTAAAAAATCCTCTTTCTTATAACTCTAGAAGTCTTTAAGTTGTTTATTGAGCTATATCATCATTATTTTCAAATAATAATTTTTTCTCATCATTTATAATAGTCACACCTATTGTACCAGCTTCCTACCTGTAGCAGTGTTTAGATGCCCCAGAGAAGAAACCTGAAGTAGTAAATGTGACAGAGGTTATCTGTTCCTTTCTTTGATTTCAGTGGCAGTGCTTTGTGTGTGCCATAATTAAACGGTGACAAACTTTGGCTCATGCTGCTATTCATCATGAAATATTTTGGATCGTGTTTTATCTGTAAAAGATATGTGGCTGCATCGATGCCATCTGGCATCTATAGGATAATCGCACTGTGCTTCTCTTTTGATTATTCTGTGAGCTTACCTGTTCTCATGGTTACCAGTTGCAGCTCTGTGGTATTAACCCCATCTTCAAAATCTAGCTCGAGAGGCTATGGCGGTGATACCATTAACTACCATAAGGAGCCCACAGGGAAGGAAATTAATTGATTTTCATAGTCATGCAAGATGATGTGCTTCTGGACTTTTAAGTCTTTGCCAATGCAGCCTGAAACATAACATGTCCTTGAGCTCATTTGCTAGTTTTTCCATGGCGAACCTGGGTCCTGCATGCAGAATGGACCAGGAAGAACGGAAGGGAAAGAACTCAGGAGAGCATGTGACGTGGTCAAAGGTGCCAAGTTTTGGGGTGGGCTCTTACTTGCATGCTTCAACTGCTACCTTGCCCTTACTAGTCATGTTACAGGGTGCAGCCAAGAGGGGGGGGACCCCAAATGGACATTTGAAATGGGGTCCAGAACTCAGGTGTCCAGGAGATTCTAAGATGTCTTTACCCATTCCCCCACAGGTGTGAGATGGGGGAAGGGGCACACAGAGCAAGAACATGCAGGGCAGCTTTGCAGCTCATCCATGGCATGGTCATTTAACATACCTATAGCCTTGGGCTGGTTGCTTAAATATGCTAAATAGCTATGGCCATGCTCTGGGCCACGGGGATGGAAAGGGACACCTCCCCAAGATGTGACTGGGGGGCAGGTCCCCTGAGTTACAGCGCTTGCGTGGGAGCTCAGAGGAGATTGGTTCCAGGACATGGGGTGACACTTGCCCAGACCCATGATGGTGACCAGAAAAGCTGGAAAGGACAGCAGATTGAGGGCAAGTGTGGCCGAGTGTAGGAGGAGTCGGAAATAGGGCTGCAGAGGAAGATTGGCGCGGGGATTTAAACCCAGGCACGGCAGCCATAGGAGAGAACCACGCGGATTTGGCTGAGTGGGGACTCCCGTGGTCCTGGAGGAGAGAGGACCACGTGGCTGGAGTGGTGGAGAAAGTACCACATGGCTGGAGCAGTGGAGAGAGGACCACGCACCTTTGCCAGAGTGGGGACCCCCACAGCAGTAGTAGGGGGAACCATCACCCAGCTTTAGCAGAGATTCCGGCGACACAGCTGATGGTGCCGAGAACCGAGAGAGGCCTACCAGCCGAGCACGGATTACTGGGAAGAACCAGACATTGCCTGAGACTGGACTTCTATTTCCTTTCCTGAGATATGGTACCCCAGACTGGGCAAAGGGGAAGGAAGGACTGTGTGCATTTGTGGGTGTTTTAAGGGACTTTAAGATTTTGATAAAGACATTAGGTCACTACCTTAAGTTAGTATAGCACAAAATAAACGTTTTCCTTTCCTTTTCACAAATCTCTGGCATTGAGAGATATCTTTCCTTTAAGGCGGCGGACAAGACGGACCGGAATCTCTTTCCGTAAGAGTATTATCGTCCCGGGCCCCTTTGGGTGTTTTGTTTCTGTAACAGTCATGCAACTCCTGGCAGGAAACCAACCAGCCCCTCAGGGATAAGAATACAGCTTCGCAGGACTGTTGTGAAGGTTGAATGATAAAATTTAAATGAAGAATTTAGCACAGTGGCTGCCATAGAATCATTCTTATAGAGATTTTAAGATGAGCCTAGCACTGTGCTTAGAACTGTTTTGTGCTAAAATATTACCTCATTCAATTTTCCTCACAGTAATACTGTATTGTTCAACATGGTTTCATTATAATGTTATAAGAAGCCATAGGGACTTAACTCTCCTTTATAATCAACTGTAAGCTTGTGGGTAAAATTGGTTTTCTTATGCATCATTTCCTTCAAGTCACAGAACCTATGCAGGTTGTTGAGCGAGGACTTCCTGTAATATCATCATTACTCCAGTTTCGCAAAGGGGAGAAGTGAGACATGGAAAATCTGAGTAATGAACCTCAAGTCCCATGGCAAATAAGGGGCAGCGCTGGGACGTGAACTCAGCAGTGTGGCTGCAGTGTCCCTGCTCTTGACCACCGTTCAAGACATGAGCTCTCGGTGCAAGGAGGTGTATGTGCCTTTCTCTCTCCACTGAGCACAGAGCCTGTAGAAATGAGAATGCACAGGGACCCCACTCTAGAGCTGAGGAAACTGAGGCCCAGAGGAGTAAATGACGAATGAATGCCACAACAACCAGGACAAAAACCCTGCTCTTCCCATGCCATTTTCCAGCTTTTGCAAGTGGAAGGGCCTTCCAGGATCTCTACTTTGGAACATGCTGGCCTTGTCCTCAGGCTCTTAGCTGGCCTTCGAGTCTTGTAGTGACAAGAGGCACTTATCCGCATAGCATAATTCCTTTTAACTGAATTAAAAAAAAAAAGTCTTTTCCTTTAGGTCAGATGTAATTATTTCAAAGGCTGTTATTATAAGTCTTTGTGGATCCTCACAATGGTGTGACAAGTGAATTATGTTATTATATTTTTAAATGCAGAAGAAGGGCTGAATGAAAGCAAAATGTGAACAAACAATTAAAGGGAAATCTCTATGCATATGTCTTGTGAATTTACTTAAGATGCCAAAATAAACTCACTCCTGAGTAATGTGCATAAACAACACGTACTGCACTGGCTGACCCCAGGTTTCTGACCGAGCAATGCGGAAACAGCAGAGGTTTGTTCCTATGGGGAACGCTCTTCCTCCGTGGACTTGGATGGTGATGTTTAATGAGGAGTGAGTTGAGGTGCTGGGAGCGTAGGTCCCGGGGACGCCGCCTATCAGCAGTTTGCTGTTGGAGGTCCTCCTCCTAATCTCTTTGTTCTCTGAAATTCCCACACGGTTGTGGCGCTCTAGCAATTATTTTCTGACTGTGCTTTCCACTGTCCTTGCACTGAGCCTGATTAAAATATCATCACCCGTATCTCTTAAGACTCCCTTTATAGCACTTGTAATGACCCCTTATTTTCTACTTGATTGCAGACCTGCAGACATTTTTGTGCACACCACAGGCAGCCCCTGGGAAGGCTGGGAAACGGCGGGTGCTGTGCTGCTGTGACTCACGGGAGTCTGTCGCCTTTTCTGGTTGGTAGGACGGCGCCATTCTTTACTAAGCATTTCCAGGAGGCACAGTCCTCAGTGCTCACTTTCTCCTGCGTTCAGTTCTCTCTCATAGAGGCCATAGCACCAACGAGGGGATGGGGGGCATAATACCATTCAGCAGGCTGCACTGAGTCACTTGAGGTCTCTTCTTGGTGCCTGAGGGGTCAAGTCCTAACTCCTAACTCCTTAGCCTGACACCCTAGGCAGTCCACAAATGCATCCCAATGTATCCCCTAATTCCTGCCATCCCAGCCACACCAAGGACACCCACTGCTTCTGAACATGCCCGTTCTCTCGCCTCTCCATGCCTTGGTTGTTGCCATTACTTCTGCCTTCTGCCTGAGATTTTTTTTTTTAAACTTTGCTCTAGACAGATCCTAAGCCTCCTCATAAGTTGCACTTTAAAAGTTTCCAGTGCCTGGAACATAGTGACCCTGAAATAAATGCTCATCAAATGAAGATAAATAAAAGTGAGGCAGTTTCTCACTTGGAGAAAAAGAGCTAATGCATAGTTGGTCATAATAAGCACAACCTCAGAGCCGTGACCTGTAACATTTAAGAAAACATTCAGTGCCTTTCCGTATTTCCATATTTACCTCAGGTACGTACTTTGGTTTATCGGAGAAAACATCCATCTTCAGGGTCTTAGTGCACCAATCTGAAAATGCGCTTAAATACATAGGGGGCCTACAAGTTAGATTGTAATACATTCCTAAAAACCAGTGTTATAAAGTGGAACATGCTTCTTATGGAAACAGTATGATAACTGACACGTAGTTTCAACCAAGGATTTGTCAACAAGTAAATCACAGGAATGATGATTAGTATGTCAAAACCACAAAGCTGCGACATTACTTTGAAACTGCCAAGTTATGCCCCCTGTCCTAGAAAATGAACACACACTTACAGCAAATATTTATGAGATAAGGGGTCCAAATGTACTATAAATTGTATATATACACATAAAATGTAACTCTATTGTGCCATAAACATGACTTAAAACTAACATGCTAGTGATAATAATCCACTAAAGCTTTGGATTTAGGGGCTTACTGCAATCCTGATCACATAGATACTCAACAAAGGCTTGTGGGTTGAATTAAACTGAGTATGTGTAGACTTCATAAAGCATTTTCACATCTAGTGTGAAATAATGGATTTTCCTCTTTCAATAATCTCTCTCTGTGTTTAACACCATGAGTATACCAATTTATAGGTACAGTGAGGCTCGTGGTAATTAAGAAACTTGTTTTCCCAAGGTCGGAAAGTTAAGTTGTGTGCTAAATCTCTTACCTAGTTGTTTCCACCAAGTTCAAAATGTTTCAATGTTACCTCATACAAACATTAATGATTCATAAGGCCCAGGTCTGCAGATAGCTGTTTGAATATCCTTGTTTTCCCAGTTTACCATCAGGACAAAGAAAGGTGAGTATATAACATTAATAATGACTTTATTCTACCTGGCCTTAGTGTGGGGGACTCAAAGCCCCTCCCATCATGGAAAGCTTGGTAGAGCAACTATCACCGAACTAGCTGCTAATTTCATACCGCATCCCAATGCATCTATCTGTCAAGGATCGCTAAAACAGAAGTCAACGGTGAGCTGAGAGAGCTTCCTCTTCAGACAGTGGGTGTGTTGCAGTATTCAAAACCATGACACTTTGATGTTGGACTTGGTGTGTTCCAGTACCTTCTCTGCTTCCTATTAGAAGAATGATCTTAGCCAGTTACCAAACCCTCTCTGCTTCGTGGTGTTTTCGTCTGAAAAATGGGGATAAGAATAGTCCTTAACTCATATGATTTTTCGTGAAGGTTAAATGTGTAAAAATAAGTACAGCATTGATAACAATGCTTGCCAGGAAGTGAGTATAAATGAATGGTAGCTAGGCCTCTTATTGATTTTATAGATTTGAACAATGGTGGGCACTTCTCATTATCTGCCTAAAGTATACTGAGGGTTAGGAAAGCAGATAATTATGCTTCTTGTGGACGTTAGTAAAATACAAATGAATGGTATCTGCATATAGATTGAATGCCTGTCATACACAGAAGTGGTAGCCCTTCTGTTCACAAGGGTTCTGACATTCACAGTTGGAGTCAAAGTTATGTTTACTATGAGGTTGTAAACTGTAAAAAGGAGGAGATCCTCTCCATTTTAATCACGTCTGTTTCTCAAACAATTAGCACATTGTAGTTGCTCAGTAAATGTTTCTAGAATGAATGAGTGAATGAATGGATGGATAAAAAATTAGTAGCATTGACACAAGTCTAATTTGTGATTAAGTTGCCCTGTAACTACCCCATTCGGTTAATAAGTAGCCCCTGTGTGGAGTGATTATCTTGAATTTACTACTGAATATGTTAACTGGCCATGTAAATGTATTCTCTTCAAATACAGTTCTTCTGTAGTTTATAAAGATATGAATGCACTATTAATTTTGTCAGTGCTAATTGTTAGTCTCCAAATTATTGCAGTCCCAATAATTCCACATCATCTCTGCTCTTTTAGTCACATAAACTGTAATAGAAGAAAGAGATGATAATTCAGTGCATTTAAATTTGCCATGATGGGAAGATTATCCGTGACTCTTAAGTAGGAGCTGAATGTTAAAAAATGTATTTAAATATGATCTTTGTAAAGTGTAATAAATTTTGCGGCTAGAGAGGCTTCGTATTTTACATTCCATCTTTGTCTTAAAGATTTTGTTGCTGACCCACCATTAATAATTCACAAGGAGCTTCTTAGGGATTCGTGCATGGGGGTTATTTTGTGTGGTACCCCTCTGTCTGGTTTACTGGCTTTAGGAAAGATTAAAGAAGATTATATATTAAATAAAGATTAAAGATTGTTTTTTTCCTGAGGGCTTGGGAACTTCTTTCATGACCTCGAGATCCTGAAACTTCTGTTATAATGTGGATTCAAAGAAATGATCCATTGTATTAGTTTGAATCACAAGTTAAAATGTATAATCTGTTTGTGTCTGCATATCCTGTGAACACAGGATGCTCTCGGGATTTCAGGTTTTATTTGCTTCTTGGCTGTTGGGAACTTGATACTTTGCCCATAAGCGGTGTTGGCAACTGAGATTGAGAAACCCCTATTTCCTGCTTTACCCCCCACCCATGCATGGCAACCATTGTTTCTGCGGAACATACTCTGAATTCCAGCTCCTCTCTGCGCCTAAGTCTGTACTCAGTAGGAAGTAGGTACTCATCAAATGTTGAATGATCACGAGATGTTCAGAAGGCTCCTCTGGAGCAGCCATCGCACTGGAGCCGCCGTCTGTGTCTGAGCCTGTCTCGAGGGCCGTGCATGGAGAGGAAACGTTTCAGACCCATCAGCATCAGTTGTAGGAGAAGAATGGGCGAGGAGCGCCTAAATCCCAAGAGTCTATTAGTAGGTTGAACGTAGAAACAAAAATGTAAAATGTTAATGTTCTTAATAAGGGAAGCTATTCTTTGTGGATCACTCATTATCTGTCGGGCAGTGTGCAAAACTCCCGTGCACACCTTGTGTGATTCTCAGAATGCTTGTTTGATGAGTGCGGAGCCTACAGGTAAAAGCAAGTCACGTGTCGAAGGTCACAGAGTTACCAGTGCCAAACCAGAGTATCCTGGCCCCTGTTTTCATTTCTTTCTATCTCCCTGCTCAGCTCCCCAAACCGTTCCTCTTTGGTGACTGGCCTGTCCCTGTGGAAATGGCCACAGTCATCTTACTCTGTGGAGACTTGGAAAGTTCAACGGAGGAAAGAGAGTTAGGAAGCCTGCTGTTTATGGGTTCAAGCCATGCTGACCTCACCCCCGTCGGCAACTAAATACTCTGTCCTCTGCTTGTGACTCCCATGTTTATTCTCAACTTTTCTAAAATTTGAGGAGGAAAACATATGATTAGTCATCAGTCTCCAATCTCCAGTTTGGGAAATATGATTAACTATCAACCCGTAAATCTAGTGTAGGCATTGTGTTAAGATGATATTTTACATGTGTTGGTTTGTTTCCTTTGGTTTGGTTGGTGTTGTAGAAATCCTCTGTCGTGACCTCAGGATCCTTCTTCAAACAGCACTATAGGAACAAGAGGGTCGATGAAAATTCAGGGGGAAAAACCCCAGAACTCCGACTCTTGCCCACCAGAATGTGGCCTTGGATATCTACATGCAAACCCTCCTTAAGCCGACCTTCCAGTGTGCAGGCTGGAGAAAGTGACCTTCACACTGAGATGCCCTCCAGGCAAACGAAACGGGAGTTGAAACCGAGCCACCATAAACATTGCGGCTCATAAACCTGAAAACAGGAAGGGCAACCTTTCCAAAGGCTAGACATGGACTTTTCGGCCTCCGAAATTCAAACCATATTTGGTGTCAAAATCTCCTCATGTCTCAAGTTTCTGTTTTTATAAACATGGCTGAGTTAAAAACTGTTGTAGCCGAAACTTCAGGTCTTCAGACATTTACCAAGGCCGAGTCTGGTTTCTCTGGAGCGGTGTGGACTGGCTGGTGGGCCTTTCTGAAAACCCTTTGTTACTATCTTTTCAGTCTCTTCACAGTTGACAGACGGAGAATTGCAGACGTTAATATGCAGCCCTTTTAATCTTTGCTCTCTGAAAGGCCCACCTCTGTCATTCCTTGGCCAGGTAAACCTACCCGAGGTCCCACTTTCTTCAAGACGTGGAAGAGCAGCACCGATGCAGCGTTGCAGGTCTCACAGGTTTGGGTGTGAACATGGTGTCGGGAGAACTGGGACGGTTTAGTGGAAGGACAGGGAGACTTGGAGAAGTGAAAGCATGTGCAACGGCCAGAAGGGATCTCCTGAGGAAGAGGGGCAGAGTGGCCTGCGGGTCTCATTCTGATGTGCTCAGATCCCCTCAGCCTTTCTGTGATCTCTGCCTCTGGGTCTGTGTGCTTTGGCTTTCAAAGGCTCACACCTGAATCTCCCTTCAGAGGACTGTCCTCAGGATCCTGAAGTGGTTTTCACACAGACACACAGAAGGCAGAAGGTGTAGGTCACGAGAGTGGCCCTTTGGTGAATGACTGATTCATGGTAGAATAGGAAAGCCCAGCTTCCTTGCCTCTGATTGGGACAAAATTGGGAGATGAAACTTACCCTCTAGGGAGCTCCCCTGCGGGGTCTGGCTGAAGCCACCCTCCAAGACACTTAGCTTGTCATCAAGTCTTTACTGACTTTCTTCCATTTTCTGTCCTTTTCCCCCTGATCCTTGACAAGTTCTCCTGGGAGCATTTCCATAATAAATCACTGGCACAAAAATCCTTACTCAATGTCTGCTTCTGGGTAAGATTTATTCTATTAATTCTGGAAAACAGGATTAGGGTAATGGATAACAGTTAGAGGGAAGCAGAGTTTGAATCAATACAAGAAAAAACTTTTTGTACAAATTGAATATATCAAATATGATTTGTGAGATGCTTTCCAGAAAGATTTAAATGGAGGCTGGATGAGTGATTATTGGTACTGCGGTTTGTAGGACAGAGTTCCTGCTGTATGAGGTTGCTTTTAAGACGCAATCCCAGTGCCTTACCACTGGAATGTGATGGTATGCAAATGAACCTCAGACCTCCACAGGTGAGCTGCCAAATTCGAACAGGATGTAATGTGGATTTTCGCAATGCAGGCACATTTTCCTGTTTATTATAGGGCCCTCTATGTCCAGCAGGGAATGTAGCTGAGTGGGCTACTCTGTCTGGGGACAATGGCTACGGATGAGAGCCATAGCCCCATATTGGCTCCAAGTTAAAAATTTCAATGAAAATTTCACCTTACAAGAATATGAAATACTGATTAAAGCAAACAATGTGCCAAAAAAAAAAACACCTGGAGAAAAGACTGGTAACCGAGTGAATGGTGCTCTACAGCAGAAAATGGTAACACAGTGATTGTTCGGGCACCACCTGCGACTGACAGACTCGGGCGGTGATTGAGATGAATTTTTGTTGACTTGGTTAGCAAGATTTTAAATCCCTTAACTTCTCTAGATGGCTATCAAACTTTATTGTTTGGAATCCCAATGAGACAAAAAAGATCAACCGTTTCCCAACATTGTACCGCCCCCTTGTCCTAGAAGTTAAAGCCACAGACTCCCACATGCCCCAGGGAACAGTCTTACAGTGTAAGGAGAGGAGTTGTGTTCTTGTATGCATCGAGAGAGAGAGGAGGAAGAGGTCTCATATTGGGCATAGTTCAAATATGACAAGGAGGTAGTGTCATGTTAGGAGAGGGAGGGAGGCAAGTCAGAGAGAAAAGCAAAAATCATGAGAAGCCAAGTTAAGAAAAAAAAACAGACGCTAAAGGTAAAAAGTTGAAAAGAAATAGTACGGTTGTGCTAAGGGGAACTAATAGAGGTGGATGTGAAATATTTCACGAAACAGAGCTAAGGAAATTTCTGCCAAATGGCGGCTTCCCAGAAGCACTGGGTGGGTGGGAACTTCGATGCCTTCACTTCCTGGCCTCAATCTAACTGCACAAGGTCTAGATTTATTTCTAATTACTTTGTACTGCTTCACTTTCTCTAGTTTACTCCAAGTCATTTATTCATTGATTTTATTCATGCAGTCACCCCCATTTCAGCCAAACCAAACCCTACCCATCCTTAATGGCCCAGCGTTGGATTCTTCTCCATAACAGAGTTTTCCACACTTCTGCCAACCCACAGGGCTCTTAATATCTGTTGAAACCACAGCACATTACTTGTACCACTTATTTGACCTTTGTCATGTAATGCATTCTGAAATTTTTCTCTTGCTTTTGTATATGGCATCCTGTATCTTGGGAACTTGTATATTTTTCTCTTGCATGATATATTAAATTGCTTACTCTTTGACTTCCTAAGTCGATTTCAGTCTAGATAGTCGTCCACCATAGACGCATGTTATGCCCATTTGGGTTGTAAAATTTGCCCATGAGAAAATAAGCTTTGGGTTGAGGGTTTAGCAAAGATTGAGCCAACTGGTGTGTATTAGGGAACCTGGATGGAGGCTGAGGAAGTGACTTCAGCAGCTGAAAGATGTAATCTTCAGAGTGAAACACTTTTGGCGTTAGGGTGTGCGGCCTCTGTAGAAGAAAACCTGTAGTAACAGGAATAATTTGTAGAGTTTATGGAACACTGTGATGAATGCCGTACCTATATTATCTCATTTAATCCTTCAATAGTAAATGTTAATTTTGTGGTATGCATTATCATTCTCATTTTAAAGATGAGGAAAGTGAGACTTAAAAATTATAACTAATTAGCCCAAAGTCTCGTGCTATATTCAGTAGGAGTAAACAGGTTACAAAGTTGTTTTTATTAGCTATGTTAAATTTTGTCCCAATAACAATGAGATTATGTATGACAGTTGCATTTTCACAAGAATGTGAAAATTAGTTTCTTGACCTTTACCTGCTCTTTCAGGAAGATTCTAGAACAAAAAGGCCCTCATGGGACAGAAACCACAATTTATTATGTCACTGCTCAATACTGTTTCTTATTTTCAGATCTCGTTCAGGCATTTTGCAGAGCCTACAAATATTCATGTGTTGGGTGTTTCCTTGGAATATCATTTGCAGCTGGTCCAAGGCCTTCTCTGAGTACCAGGAGTAACTTGGAGTCATGTAAAAGGGCCTGGAGACAGAAAGCTAGTCCTGCTCCTACTGCCTAGAATCCTTGGCCACTGTGATAGAATATCTGGCTTTATCGGAGCTGTTCAGTTATGTAAAAAAAAATGGTACTATATGAAACGATACATTGTTGATAATTATTAGTTAAAAGCTTGAGAAACCCAAGTGTTTATTACCTTATTCTCTATCATTATGTATAATTTTACTTAATAAAATGATCTATGTTTTGAATTATGGCCTTTGTTAGAGAGTTGCTTTTTTTTATTTTGCCAAGTTAAAAAATAAAATAAATTAAAAACTACAATACTTTCCCCTCTACCATCATGGCATAAAAAAGCGGATATGTTAACACTAATAAAATACAGAGGATGTGATTTCAGAACTGAGGTGAGTTATACAGGTTCAGAAAACCTCATTTTATCTGCTTTATTTTCTGCTTCTTTTCCTTGGCGTGGTAAGAACTTTGTTATAGCTCACACCTGTCTACTCACCGGCTTTGGGGACCCAGTGAAGTGGACAATGCTAACCTCACCCATACCCTTCTGTCGTGTCTGTGAAACATTTGGTCTTTTTGCATATAGACCAAGCAAAGAGGAGATTTAAGGAACTTGAATGCTTCGAGGAAAGCATCACTACACACTTGGCCTGAATTCTGTTTTGCGCTGGTGTTTAATCATTTGTCTGTTGACTCACATCAATATTTCTGCCTCAGTTCTTTACCTTCTCTCAAGGTTGGTGCATCAAGCACACGTGAGAAGGTCTATGTACAAATGTGACCGACACAACCATACTGTGTAGAAATATCTAGTGACCCATGCACCCAGTGTCCTAGGGATTTGTTGAAGTCAGGATAATGTTGGGCTCAGCTCTGTTGACACCTCTCATGCCATGAAGTCTTTAACTAATAAACTTTTTGCAAGATTGCATCTCCCCACCATAGCCTGGTCTTTCTGCTGGGTTTCAAGCACAATCCAAGTTCCAGGTAAGAGGTTTTGCTCAGCTGGGATTCCCCACTGTGAGCTTTTCTCCTTTGCTATCCCTGACACCTCGGGTTTGGCAATTGTTTGGAGTCGTGGCACAAGGCAGTGACTCCCTGTGGTTCATTGGGAAAGTGGGACTTTGTATTTGCAATGGAAGGACAGAGCAGGGGCTCTGGTGGTGACTCTGTAGTCTGTGGAGATTTATTGTTGTGAGTTGGCGGTGTCAAGTTTGGTTCTGTTGCTATGGTGCTTGGCTACTTGGATTGTTTGTTTTAGCCTTTGTGAATGTGCCCGGATATGGGCTGTGCATTCGGCCCACTGAGAGGAGGCTGAAGAAGCAGGGTGAAAAAAAAAATAATTACACTCTGGCTTGTAACTGAGTCAGAATCCCGAGGTATTATTTGTTCCTTGGGTTCACATAAACGTGCCCCTTTGTTTCCTCTTCAGAGATGGATTTTGCTTTCATTCCATGGTAATCAATATTGGTAGCCCCGGTCCCCGCAATCAAACATGGAACTTGGATTAACATTCAAACACACAATATTTAAACAGGAAATTTGAACTTGATCTGTGGATTACAGTCTTTACCCTTCAAATAAGACAAGGTTTACATAATCGGCCTTCATCACATTTTTTGCAAGTGTCTGACATTTCCCTTGGTTTTGGCCTTTCCACTGTCAACGTGATGTTCTGAGCAAAAATTAATACCGTGTAAACAACTCTTTCCCCCATTTCTTCATCTACACCTTCTACAAGATGCGTTGCTCCTCAGTTTTCTAACCAGAAGCCCAGTCTGTGTCTACGTGGATTTGGTGAGAAAAGCGGAGCCTCTCAGCCCCTCTGTGAGCCCTGACTGTTCCTAATTGCCTAAATCCCGTGTGAAGTACTTCAGGGTTCTGACCGCTCAGGTTCCCCAAAAAGCACATTTTGACAAACCGGTGGACCAATTAGGCATCCCGATGGCCAGTGCAGATGTTCATTTATTTACTCATTCATGCTTGTATTTATTCTTTCATTCTTGCTTTTATTCATTTGTTTGTTCACTAGATATTTATTATGCATTTAACAGAAATTGAATGGTACTTTACCAGGTACCAGGCAAAGAGGGTAAAGGGGACACTCATAGATAAGTAAGACTTAAACCTTGAAGGGGCATGCAATGCAGAGGAGACAGCAGCTGTCTAGTAACAGTGTGGTGTCTGCCATGCCCTGACGGAGATAGGAGCGGAGCGTCATGGCTCTGAAAGAGAGGTGGTTCATGACAACTTGAGTGTTGGTGTAGACAGCTGGAAAGGGCTTTGGGGAGGAGACAGGCATCCAGCTTAGATTTAATGCCGAATTAGTTTTATCTAGGAGACAAACCAGTTGTACAGAATTTCAGTGGTGAAAACAATTGGGCAAAAGTCATGATTTCTAATAAGAAATGATTGGGTGTAGAAATTTTATAAGTTGAAATTCACTCATGCCCCTTTTAGTTTTTTATTTAAGATGCTAATCACTGGCTAGACTGACTGTTTCACTGGCCAGCTGGTTGCTTCAGCCCATTGTAGACGAAGCCACAGGGGAGCTAAGTGATCTACTATCTCCACCTACTTTTAAAATCTTAGATTCCCAGTGGAACAGTGAGTATAACCCAAGTTTCGTAACTTGTAGAATTCAAATGATCTAATTCTTTTCAAGGTAGTAGTTTCTGCTGGTTTTGGTTTGCAGTAGATAGGAAGCTATACCAAAAATGAGCTTTAACATAGTGTATTGCTTTAAAAATTTAACATTTTCATTGCTTTCCAGATCAATGAAATATTCATGAATCCTAACACAATATCCCAGATGCTTTCTTTCTTGCACATCCTGAACTGCTTCCTAGACATCTTCCCAGACGTGTGCCCCAGAAGCCACCCATTTCCAAGGCTAGCAACACATCTACTCTCTTGGACCTGCTCCTTCTGTTTTCTCTCTTAAAGTCACCACCACCAACACATGGCAGAAATGTCAGAGTTACTATTCTCTCTTTTCCTTGACCAGTCTGTACTGCGCCTCTGCCTCTAGTCCCCCTTTCCTGTCGTATTCCAGATGCAAAAGTGATGATGTCCCTCTCCTCATTTAAAGGCTGCAATGGCTCCCAGTTGTGGATAGTCTTAGAGGTTAATGGATATCCAGAAAAGACCATGGGAAGAAGGACAGAAGGAAGGAGAGAGGAAAGAGTGAGGAAGGAACATGATATGTGGGGGAGAGTGGGCATGTCTATTTGTTGATAAAATGAGTTAGACAATGTTAGGTTGAACCACGTTAAACAGGCGTTTTGTCCTTCAAGATTTATCTGAATGTTCACATCTAGTGCTTTTGAATCTCTAAAATGGCAGTTCTGGCACTCATTCTTTCCAAAGTCCATTTGCCTACAAAAACTTTGTTTCTGTGTAATGCTGATTAATACCCTGTGGGACACTGGAGTTTCAGGAAAGCTGCTGTTCCACATTGATTCTTCAGAGAGGCATTCAGAGCCTTTTTCATTTTACCACCTTCTCCACATCCTGGAATGTTGACGTGTTCAACCTCAGTCAATCTCTTATGCCCCCAAACCCCATCTCTTTCCTTCTAGTCTGTCTAATTCTCTTCCTTTTCTCCTGGGAAACAGACCAGAGGTGCTCCCTTTGTGATTCCCGCTAAAATGCCCTCAAGAAGACTGTTCTCGGCTGCTTTGTTTCACCTGCATGTTGTCTGCACGGCTACGAGAAAACATGAAATGATGACCAATGTTTTGTTTACGAGTGATCATTTATTGTTCATCTTGTATCTTCTCAGATTGTTCATGCAGTGCTTGGGATACGTAGACTAATGTGGAATCTACGGTAATGGTAATCCTTTTCTGGCTATTACACATTGTGTTGAATGCAAGAAGATGCCACTGAATTGGATTCCTCTGGGAGAAGAAACTTATATTTGAGGAATCTTTAAAATAGAGCATCTTCTCAATCAGCTCTTATTCTTCCCTCTGCATGTTGAGTCTGTGTAGAAGTTCCTTGGGGAAGAGGGGAAATTATAGCTAACAGTCACTAAGACCGATTCTGGAAAAGATAAGTTGGAGCCTACTTCAAACATTTGTGACTTCTAGACTCTAATTTTGCACAGCTTACTCAAGAAATGAGAACCAGACCTATTGTAATATGTATCATTAAGGTGTTCTGGACACGGTTGATACTGAAAATCTTTTTTTATAATATAATATCAGCAGCATTAAATATTATTATTTCTATTGACTCTTAAAGTTACCCTATCCCAAATATTTTATATCAAAGTTAAAAATCTAGGTGGATATCATTTAAAAAATTAAAAATGAAATCACTGGGCTACTTAATTATTTAATTCTGACTTTTTGAAAGCCTGATGATGGATCTAGGCCTTTCGGACTTTAATGAAGTCTAATCTTAAATCTCATGTCTAAAGGAATCAAGGGAAATTTCTGCTATCATCTTATTTGGCAAGGCTTCACTGCCTCCATTTTCTACTTTGTCAAATGAGCATCAATAAGTTGTGAAGAAGTTTCCAGAAAAAAAAAGTTGTTAATTTAATGTACACTTACTTATTAGTCACTTAGATAATGGGAAAGTTTGGATGCCGATTCAATTATCAAGTCCCACCATACTTTCAACAGTCTCCGAGTCAAGAAGAATGGTCCATTAATTACCTGTATTGTCAGGGGAGTCACTTGGGATACTTTGGAACAAAAGGAGTATTCATTAGTGGAAAAAGAAAATGGATGGAGCTTGAATTCTTTATTTCTCGGTTACACGCCAACTTAGAAAATGGTCTAGCTGCAGCTCTTAGCAATGGATTCCTGTAATTGTAGAGAATTTAATAATGTGTTTAGAACATCAAGATGTTCCTTGCATTATCACCCACAAATGCAGCTACTGGTGTGATTTTTGATGCAAGTTACCCTTCCTTGTGCTAGGAAAACTTGTGCCTTTTGAAGTGACTTTGTGATCCAATTTCTTTGTCACTGGGCCCAAACCCAAGGCTAACGGGAAACAGAAAAAGTTGTCACCATTTGGCCTGAACTACACAACCATCTACTTTGCGTGCCCAAGGCCTTCCACACAGCACAGGTGCTTACCTTGGCTTATGGTGAGTTTTTTATATTGATGAAGGATGATCTTTCCAATATGTGGTGGTTTCTGGAATAGTTTCTGGAATGCTGGAGTTCTTGAAATTGTATAGCTCATGCCATATGCTTTGATTTATGAAAACTCTTCAGTAAGTTCAAGGCCCCTTATTCTGCCCATCTTTTACTCACCCACAAATAGTTATTGAACAGCATCAACGTGTCAGGCACTGGGACACAACAAGGGCTGAGATGTACACTGATTCCAAAACACTTAAAATATGGGAGACACAGGCAAGTACAAACACTGGTGCTAGAATCTGGAATGTGGTGGTCCGATTATAAAGTGCAGAGTCGTACCGAATCATAAACCTCTTCCAGTTATTGCACTCACAGGATTGTTTTGAGGAATAAAAGAAATAGCCCATGTAAAATTGCATAGCACTTGTCATATGTTAAATCCCCACTAAACGTTAACTGACATGACTGTTATATTTTATTATTATCACCCTGTCACCCATGATGGAAAGACACAGTGGTTAAGCATACTGTGTGCCTTACAGACTACAATCAAACCCTGACTTGGATACTAAGTATATGTGAGAACTGTGGCAGGATACTTAACTCCTTCACACCTCAGTTTCCTGGAAAATGGAGATTGTAGTGGTGATTTTCAGTGGAAAGTTAACTTCAAGGGAGCAGGGATGTTTTCTGTCTCTTTGCTGTAACCTCAGCTAAGAGACCTCTGCCTTATAGATATTCATTCAACAATGAATGAATATCTCCTAGAGTTATTCTAAAGTTCAAAGAAGTTAATAAATATATAAAGTGCTTAAGAAAATGCTTGGTATGCTCTAACTGTTCAATTAATGTTAACTTGGTTTTATTTCTATTATTACCATTGACATTGTTATTATTATAAAACGCCACTTCCCTCATGAAGCCGTCATTGATCATCTCAACAGGACATGATCCCATTTTTTTCTAGACATTCAAATGTGTTTCTTGGACCTGTCTTATGACACAGCTTCTTTCTTGAGCCAAAAATTTTCACATGTTTTGCTTGCTCTGGGAAACTGAAAATTTTGTGAGGACAGGCATTGCTCTACATCTTTGAGGCTTGCAAAACTTAGCAACTATTCTGCTACTAACAAGTTAGTGCTATTCTGACAAATTAGACTTTGGTTCTTGCTGAATTAAACTCCTATATTTTTATTAAATATTGTGTTTTTGTTTTATTACAGTTGTCCTGATTTTTCTCCTTTCCTGTCCTCTGCCTAGTCCACCCCTTCTCCCACAGTCAATTCCCACACTGTTGTCCATGTCCATGGGTCATTCATACATGTTCCTTGACTAGCTCTTTCCCCTTCTTTCCACCCTTATCTCTGAACCCCTTCCCCTCTGGTTGCTGTTAGCTTGTTCCTTGTGTCCATGCCTCTGGTTCTATTTTTCTCATTTGTTTGTTTTGTTCATTAGGTTCCTCTTATAGGTGAGATCATATGGTATTTGTCTTTTACCACCTGGTTTCTTTCACTTAGTATAATATTCTACAGTTCCATCCATGCTGTCACAAAAGATATGAGTTTCTTCTTTCTTTCTGTTGCATATTATTCCATTGTGTAAATATACCACAGTTTTCTTGATCTACTCATTTACTGGTGGGCATTTAGGCTATTTCCAGTATTTGGCTATTGTAAATAACACTGCTATTGCGGTGCATAGGTTCTTTTGAATTGGCATTTCAGGATTCTTAGGGTATGATCCCAGCAGGATTCTTAGGGTATGATCCCAGCAGTGGAATCACTGGGTCAAAAGGCAGTTTCATTTGTAGTTTTTTGAGGAAATTCCATACTGTTTTCCACAGTGGCTGCACCAGTCTGCATTCCCACCAACAGTGCACTAGGGTTCTCTTTTCTCCACATCCTCTCCAACAACCAACAGGCAAAGATTGATAAAGGTGGAATACTCTTATTAGAGAATTGGGAAAAAGAATATGAGATGACTAATGACATGAAAAATTTGTTTTGAGAAGCTGGGGTGGGGGGAAGAAATAGTAAGAGTGTGGAATAGAAACAAGTCAGATCCAGAGAAAAAATGAAATTTAAAACAAAAATAAGAAGAGGAAAGAAGGTAAAATGGAGTAAGAAAGGGAGAAGAAAAATATGAGATTTAAAATAAACTAAAATAAAAAAATTATGAAGTAATAGACACAAATTTGAAGGAAAGAAAAGAATGTTAAGCTATGCAGGAGAGGAAATAACACAAATAATGAAGACCATGGTGGAATTCATCTCATAGAATCCAGCATTTACTACTGTCTTCTGTTTCCGAATCTGCCCCTGGTAATGCCAGATGGTGTCCTAGTCTGGCTATAGGCAGCCTGGTCAAGACTACAAGTGATCCACAGTCTGTGGCTGTCTCCTTGAGACTTGGCTGGTCCCCATTCTTCTGCCCTGACAGCTTTCCTTCAGCTCAGAGCCCAGGAATGGTTCATGTAATGATCTGAGAGGACTGCTAGTACCTTCTCTGCCTGTCTCCAGTGGGAGCCTCTGGTGCTATTGGGAAGGTGGGAATGTTGGGTCAACCCCAGAAGGCACTGTTCAGATTTCAGGGAAGATGATGAGGGTGTTTCCCTACTCCTTGCCACACATCTTGCTCTGTCCAAGATTCTTTCCTATACTGTATGGTTTCTGGTGAATTAGCTGTCTGTTTCCTGTGAGGGGTCAATCTGTACAAAAGGGTCAGCTCTTCCCTGCTTTGAGCAGACATCAGCTCTGTCTAGGCCCTGAGGCTGGGTTGGGCACTGACAACCCCTTGTTGCAACTGTCTCCAATCTCTCTGCTCTGCTGATTTCAGTGGATCAGGGCCAGAGGAATAGTGTAGCTCATAGTATCTGGTAGAAGGATCCTCTCAGAGCTTTTAGCTTTCCCCTGTGGATATGCACCCAGCATGGGGCTCTTCTGCCTGGCCTCACTGATCTGCAGAACCTGTAATACTGCAGGTGGGGGCTGGGCACACCTACCTGTGAGGGGACCTGCCTGGTGGCAGCGAATCTCCCACATTGGGTTCCTGACTGTCCAGTCAGTCACCAGCCTGCCACTCTCACAGGAGACTTGGGCCCCAACTCTCTACTCTGCACAGTTCCCCACTTGCCAGCCATGCTGAGTTAGGTCCCATAGTTCCTTCACCGAGACTCTATCACTCAGAGTTCTTTGTTGGTAGAGCCACTGTGCACATGCACGCATGCACACCAGCACAGGGCCCCTGCCGAGTCTCGAGTCAGTTCCTCTTTCAAAAAACTTTCTGTGTGGACTCCACAGGGCAGCACCAAGCCCTGGGAGGGGGTGAGGTGGGGATCCTGTTCTCCATGTACTCTCCTCCCGCAAAAGTACAAAGCCTCTCTCAGTCAGGGCTGGCTGCATGCTGCCAGAACCTCCAACAGTTTTAGACAAAGGTTCTCTCTGGGTCTCTCACGGATGGCACTGGAAGAGGCCTGCAGTGATACTACAACACCAGACGGTGGCGGAGTGCTCTCACTGCTCCCTCCAGTGGTGCTCAGCCTCGGATGGACCTGTTCCCACTATGCTGTTTCTGCACCCAGCACTGCCCCAGCCATCTCTTTCTGTCCCTGGAGCTCGGAGCTCGCAGCTCCTGAGCTGATCCACGGCCTCCTTAGATTCTGTCCCATTCGCAGTTCCCATGGCACCCAAGGTCAAGGAGGTGACAGCCCCTTCCCCAGTAAGTAGCACAGTCCCCAGATCCCAGAGGTGGCAGAGGGCACACAGACACGTCTGGGCACTGAGGTGCGGGCACTCCAGAGGCTTCCTCCTGAGGAGGATATTTTAAATTCCTCAAAATGGTGCCAGTCCCAAATCTGCACAGCCAGAAGTGCTGGCTTGGGCAGCAGCCGCTCTGCTAGGAGAGCCTGGCTGCCCACTCGCCAGTGCCCTGCAGGTGGGCAGGCTCTTGCCCACTCACGCGCGTGCCCCACACACTCATGCCTATACCCCCTCACTCACACGTGTTCTCATTCACTCTCATCTGGATTTTCACGTTGATGGCTCAGTAGTTTAGCTGCAAGACCCATCTGGGCCTAGGAGCAAGTGGACAGAGCTTCCAGCTACACTGCAGCCATCATGGATCCTGCTCCTATATTTTTTTGCTAGGATTTTTTAAAACGTCGAACATACAAAGCTAAGAGAGAGGTGAAAACAAAAGTCAGATCTGTGGTGTCCTGGCTTTTCAGAGAAGACGTTAGAATTGCACCAGCCACGTTTCCTCCTTCTCTGACGGTGCCTTCCTCCTCCAGGTACTGCCTAGAGGAGGGTGATGGAGGAATGAGGGATGAATGGGAGATGGAATATACTGATTTTCCTTGGTACGGGATGGACATTGAAGTCTTTCCTGGAGCAGATGCTGGTTAAAGGGAGGATGAAGTACGGTTCTTTCAAGCAGGAGCTGTATGTATAAGGAAGTTGAGAGCTATGCACAGCATTTTCAGACGGTTTTGGGGCAGGTAGAGGGAGTGAAATGACACAGGAGAGGTCAAGTCTAAGTGACATGTGTTCAGATACAGGAGAGAGCTCATTGCCTTAAGATGGGATTGGGGGCAGGTGTTGAGAGTGCCTTGTTTAATGCATGCCATTTGAAAATTAATATCTTAGTAAGCAATTCTCACAGGGACAGTTCCACCAAGTGATAGGATGCTCTGGTGCAAAACAAAACAACAAAACAACACAACACACAAGTACTGGAGCCAGAGACACTAAGGTTCTGATCCAGGTTCTGTTGGGTAGCCTTGGAAAGATTGCCTATACTTTCTATAACCCAGCAGCGTCATTTGCAGAGAGGGAATGTCGACATGGTGGTGGATGTTATTAGAGTTTACAAGAAGACCACCCTTCTCACTTGGCCTGCTTAGAGTTTGGTCAAGCCCCGTAACTAATTTTGAACAATGGTCTGTGGGCAGAAGTGATGCAGATCACTTCCAGCCTGAGGAATTGAAAATCCACTGCACAATTCTTCAATCTCCTTTTCCTGTAAGCAGCCTGATGGAGGCCTTGTCAATTGGCAATGGCAGAGCCACAGGATGACAGCAAGCCGGACACTGACAACTGTATGCAGGACAGCTGCCCTGGGGAGTTAGTCAGCTTAGCTACATTTTCTTATTCATCGTCTCAACAAAGCTAGACGAACTACACAGGATAATGTGGGGCACACTGTAGGCGCCAACTAAAAGTTAGCTCTCCTTCTTTGGCCATTCCAGAGAGTAGTCATAGGAAGATGGTTTGTAGTCAAAGAAATGTGGGGACATTTGGCAAAACCTCTGTATCCCAAGTCACCATTCCCACAATGTAGATACCAAATGACTCTACTGTAAGGACACACATAGGAAATGGAGTGATTAACATCTGGACTGAAATCCGTACTAACCTGGTCAGGTGGCCGTCCTTGGGGGAATTTAGATGGGCTCAGTAGGGAAATGGTTGAAGTCAGCAAAAACATCGAGTTACCAGTGAACTAAATTGAACATCCAATTGATTAAGAGCTTACTGCACGGAAAGGAAAGACCACAGGACCTGGACCAGCAGTCCAGGCTCTATGAATGTTGGGTAATTAAACCATCAGGGGTAGGCAGTACAATCTGATGTGGTTGGGCATTTGCTTAGTAAACTAATACTTGCAGCACTTAAAAAAACCAGCCCTGAAGGAAACCTTGTGATTAAAAAAAAATTACAAGAGATTTATGACTTCCAGAGGTGACTTTATTGAATAGAACTCTTAAAAAGTTATAATTAGTGGTTAGGAACAGAAGTTTTAGGGACAAAATGTCTCAGTCAAACCTGGCTTCATCTCTCACTAGCTGTGGCATTGGGCAAGTTAGTCTACCTCCTTGCCTAAGTTTCCCCATCTGTCAAATAAATGTATCTCCTTGTAGTATCTAACTCATGAGGTTGCAGTATGGGTTATAACACTTCCAGGGGTATTGAGTGCAAAAGCAGAGTTGCTTAGTGTTTGTGCACCTGGACCCTGGAGCAGACTACTGAGCTTTGAAGGTCAGCCCCACTCCTTCCTAGATATTTGCCAGCAAGATAACCTTGCATTTTGTTAACTCTTCTCGTGCCTCAGTTTCTCACCTGTAACATAAGGTGATAATAATTGTACCTATGAAGTTAGGTGAGAATTGACTTGTTCATTTAAAAAAAATTATTGAGCTTTTCTTATAATCCAGCCACCATTTATTGTAGGAGGTTATCAGTAAGCCAACAATGAGGAATCAATGCCTTGGTGTTACCTTCTGATAGAGTGAGAGAGAAAACATTTTAGGAAGGGGAAGATTAGGAGTGATAGCCAGGGGAGGGGTGTGCTGGAGAAGGGAGGAGAATTGGGAGTTCCAGGGAGTGGGCATGTGGTAGCAACAATAGATAGTATGTCCAGAGTTGGCCTTGTGCACGTTGGGGTGTTTGAGCAAAGACTTGCAACTGATGAAAGGCTACCCATGCAGACATCTGGGGAGAAGTCTCCCAGGCATATGACCCAGTGAGATGAAAGTCCTGAGCTGGGAACACGCCTGATGTGTCTGAGGAGCAGCATATATCCAGTGTGGCTGGAGCAGAGAAGTAGAAAGTAGGATAAGGAGGTTTCTGATATTGCAGAGCCTTGTGGGCAACTGTCAGGGTCTGTGGCTTCAAGTCTGAGTAAAGTGGACTACCCTGCAGGACTGTTGGCAGAGGAGTGACAGCTAATTCATGTTAAGATCACTCTAACTTTGGTTGAGAATAGGTGTAGAGTGGCAGACATCTGTAGTCTGTGTTTCTCTACTTTTCCCAGGATATTTTTCAGCTAATTTTACCATGTGACTGAGCTATGGCCAATGCAGTGTGATCACATGAGTTTGTGTCACTCCCTGCCAAGGCTCTGCGGACTAGGAATTATAGAGGCATCAGATGGAAGAGGTCCAGGGTTTCCGCAGTACAGCCTGGAGGAGAGTACCCCAGGAGAACAACCAAACAAAGACATGTGCTTTGAAATTTGCGTGAAATAAACAAGCTTTTGTTGTATTAGGCCACTCATATTTGGGGATTGTTTTTTTTTGTTTTTTGTTTTTTTACAGCAGTTAACCTATTAGATCAATACAACCTGTTAGAAGGCTATGGCCAGTAACTCAGAAAGAAATGATGGTACCGACATCGGTGTGGTAGCAGTCCAAGTGGCTGAGAAAGTAGAAACTTCTGATTTGGTTTGGGATATGAAAGAAAGAACAATGTCAAAGGTGACATTAGGTATTTTTACTTGAACAATTTCAAGGATGGGGTTTCCAACCGAAATGGGGGAATTACATGCACAGAAGTTTCAGCAGAAGATCAGTGTTTCTTAAAATGTTTTTGAGTTTGAGATAACTCTTTGATATCCCAGTGAAGTTGTTAAGGAGGCCATTGTATATATGGACTGAGCTGAAGAATAAAGTCTGGGCTGGAAACTTAAACTTGAAAGCCATGGGTATATAGATGGCATTTAATGCTAATGATTGGATATACTTACTAAGGCTTTAAGCATAGAGAGTTGCACTTTGGGCTGTTTCAAAAGGAAGAAGTCCAGGAGAAGAGCAGAAACTCAGAATGGAGACAGGGAAGGAATGATCAGTGAGGTCGGGGAAAGTAAACAGGGTGTGCTGACTTGGAATCCAAGAAAGCTTATCAAATAGAAGGAAGGGATCAAAAACGTTACAAATGCAGGTAATATGAAGAAAGAAAATTATCAGCTAAAGTGATCAATATGCTGGTCGTTCTTGACCTTGATGGATCTTTCTAGTGAAGTAGTGGAGTAGTGGAAGTGACAAATTGATTAGGGTGGCCTAAGAGGGGACGGGAAGAGAGCGATTAGAGGTGGCAATTCCACTACACTTTTTCAGGAGGTCTGCTGCAAATGACAGGAAGGAATGAGGGAACTCTTGTCCACTGTTGGTTGGGATGAAAATTGGTGTGGCCACTATGGAAAACACTGTGGAGGTTCCTCAAAAAACTGAAAATATAAATGCCATATTTGTAGTAATTCCACTTCTTTGTATTTATTTAAAGCAATTGAAATCAGAATCTTGAAGGGATTCCTACATGCCCATGTTCACTGTGGTAGTTTTCACCAGAGGTAAGACCTGGGAGCAACCAAAATGTTCAATGATGAATGAATTTTAAAAATGTGATATGTACTTAAAATGGAATATTATTCAGCCTTAAAAAGGAGGGAATTCTACCATTTGTGACAACGTGGATGAACCTGGAGGACATTATGTTAAATGAAACAAGCCAGACACAGAAGGACATACTACATGAAACCTCTTACATGAAGAATCTAAAATAGTTAAACACATAGAAACAGAGAGTACAGTAGTGGTTTCCAAGGGCTGGTGGTAGGGGGAAACAAGGAGATGCTGATTAAAAGGTATGAAGTTTCCGTTACATTAGATGAACAAATCTTAGAGACCTACTGTATATCACAATGCCTGTAGTTATCAATACTATATTCATACTTAAACTTTTTCCAAGAGAGTGAATCTTATGCTGTGAAACATAATAAAGAGGGTGGGAAGAAACTTTCGGACTGATGGGTATGTTAAGGGCATAGATTTTAGAGATGATTTCTTGTATAACTACCCCAAACTCACCATGTTGTGTGTGTTAAGTATATACAGTTTTGTTTATCAATCATATCATTTTAGTGGTTTAACAGAACAGGGATGAGTACAGTTACAGTAATTTTTTGAGGACAGAAGAAATAAAATACTCATTCTCCAAGGCTGTAAAGGCTAGCTAGGCTCTGCATTTACATATATAAATTCTCTAATCAGGCATCAAGGTGGTCAACACACACACGGGTGTTGAGACTTTGAATGTAAGTGCGTGGAATACGTAGGGGTTTTTAAATTAGAATTATTACTTTGATTAGATTGAGGAGTTTTATCCATGAATATGATATATATTTTCACTAATATTTTTCAATAAAGTTTGATAAATTTGTTTGAACAGTCTCGAACACCTCTGAAAATTTACTCCTAGATACTTAGAGGTTTCTTTCTTTGCTGTCATATTGAAGTATTATTTCAATAAAGTAAAATTCATGGGTCTTAATAATTCAATTTGAGAAGTTTTGATACTTATGTAAACCTTTGTATATCTCAAACAAGTATAGATCATTTCCACTGCTGCAGACAGTTTTTCATGAGCTTTCCTATCAAATTTTCACTTAGCACCAAGATAAATCTTCCTGATTTCTTCATTAGTTTTGCCTGTTCATGAACTTCATATACAGAGTCTGGCACATATAATGCCCCTTTTTTATTACAAAATCTTTTATTACAAAATTGTAAGCATGTAATTCTGTAACATAACAATATCACATTTAAGCATACCATACAACATTTTAGGATAAATGTCCAAATTAAAACTATAAATTATTACACCCATATTATTGCCCTACCAACCACACTCAAGCAGGCCTTCCTTCTGCTGGACCCTAGAGATGAGATTCTACAGTCTGAACTCTGGCTCATCCTCGACATGATGTTTTGGGGATTCCTTCATGTTGTTGCATGAGCAGCATTTCATTTGATTATATTGTGTGTAAGATTCTTTTATATTACACTGCATTTATTACAAATTATAATGCATTGATAGACATTGGGTTTTTTCCAGTGTTACCTCTTATAAGCACATCTCCTAAGAATTCCTAAGAGATTTGTGACATTCTCTTCATGGGTAGATGCCTTTATTTCTCTGGAAAATACCTGGAATAGAACTGCTAAATCATGTTAGGCATGTAACTGTATAAGAAACTGCCAAAACATTCTTCAAAGCACAGGACTTATTTTACTCTCCCCCATGCCTTATAGTTTTTTTTTTCTTTGTAAAAATTGTCTTTTTAAAAGTTGCACATTTGTTTATTGCTGGCATATTGGCAATAAAAGTGATTTTTTAATATTCTTGTACCCAGTAAATATGCTGAACTCTTTTATTAATAAAATTTTATACCTCAATCCTCTTGGATTTTCCTATGAGACAATCCTATTATTTGAAAATAATGAAATTTTCTTCCTTCTTTCCAACCATGATAAATTTTATTTGCTGTTTTTGTCTTCTTCTACTGGTTAGGACCTCAATATAGTATTGAACAAAAGTACTATTAACACGTACCCTTCTCTTTTTTCTGACTTTAAAGAGAATAATCTGTAATATTTCACCACTAAATATAATATTATTTCTGTAGGCATATGATGGCCTTTTAAGGTTAAAGTACATCCTTCTTATTCTTATTTTGCTAAGAGTTTTTATGAAAGATAGTTGAAATTTATTAAAAGTGCTTTCTGTACATATTTAGGATCCAATAAAAATGTTCTTCTTACTATGGTGGTTTAGATTAATAAATTATCTCATATTAAAACCTCTTTGAACTCTTTTCATAAATTCTTCTGCCTGATAAATTATTTAAACGCATTGTTTTATTCTTCTTCCTAATATTTCACTTTAGAATTTGTATATATATTCATTAATAAGATTGATTATTATTTTCCATTTTTCTCATTTGTTTATCAGGATTTTAATGGCTTCATAACATACTTTGGGGAATTTAACTTCCTTTTATTTTCTGGTACAATACATATCATGTGTTATAAAATCCATCTATTTCCTGAATCTTTGGGATAACTCATCTGTAAAACTTGGTATGTATATGTTTAAATTTTAACTACTGATATAATTTATTTAAAGGTTGGATTTTAAATTCAGTTTTGGTAGGGATTTTTAAAGATTTTTTTCATTTCATTTTATTTTTTTTTTTACTTTTAAAGATCTTTTCATGTATTTGTCCCTTCCTTCTTAGTTGTGTGTGTGTATATGCTCATATGCAGGAAGCTGGCTGTCATCTAATAATAATTTTGTGCAAGTAATCTGTCTTTTCTTTCATGTTTCTCTGATAATCATTGATTACCAATCATGCCTTTAATTTGGCATTTTTGCACAGTATATCTAGATATTGATGTATATTTTCTGCATGGGGTGTGTGTTTTTTTAATTTGAAGACTTTTTGCTTTCTTTAACTCCTCTCTTTGATCTACCCCCTTTTCTTTTCCCTCCTGCTGTCAGCTAATAGCCATTCTTATTTCACTGAGAAAACGGAGGCAATCAGCAGATAAATTTTTAATCCTTCCAATGTGAAATGTCCTTGGTCCCATGTACTCTGTACCAATATACTGTACAAATCTATAATAGTGTATCTTCTCCTCTTACAATGAAAGAACCCTTTGGGCTTTGCCGGGGGCCAACCTCTTCCCTTGTTCCCTTGATCCCATTCTCTCTTGCCTATCCAGAATCATTCTCTATGTAACTGTTCTCTCTCTTTCCTGTGCCACCAATGTCTGTGTCTGTTGGTTAATTCCTAGCAGGTACAAATGTGTTATAACATTCTCATACAACCAGTCTGCGTTTGTAAAGAGTTAACAATTTAATTTTGCTTATAGGGGCAGAGTGTGATATTTCTCACTAAATATCCATATGTTCTTTCCCATTTCCTATCTTCAATTTGAGTGAGGTCAATATCACTAATTCTTGCCAGCTCTTAAGTCTTCTGAGTGAGATAAAAACTGGTGTGGCTTCTCCATGATCTAATCTGCCTCTTTCTTCCTCTGTCCCTCCCTCCTTCTCTTTCTTCATCTTTCTTCCCCCCTAATTCTCTCATGCATTTAGCTGGAAGCAAAGTATTCTATTCTAAATGAATCAATCAATTCTATCAACTATCAGAACAGAAGTATGTTACTAAGCATGTCTGCAAAGGGTTTCTGATTAATCAAACCTTTGAAAATATGACATTGTGTTTGGGCTGGTCTTAGAGGCAAGGACTTTTTGGAAAAAACTCCACATGTTCCATTTGTGGATTGAAGACCAGAAATAAAAACCTGCTTTGTTGCTTGCCTCACACTATGGCGTTGATGCGGTGCTATCCCATCAGCCTCTTCTCAGCTTTTATGTTCCCGTAGCCTGCCAGTATTTACATTTCACAGACATTTCTAGGAGGCTTCTCAAAAACAGAGGGAGCCAGGGCCAGAGAAGGTACTTGAAAACAAAACCAGGAGAGAGGACAAAGGTGGTTGCTTGTCTATGGAAGACTCACAAGGCCACAGACTGGGAGCTGCGGGTGTGGGTGGGTGGGGAGAGAGAATGAGTCTGAAGGCAAACTGGCTAAGGGACTGCAGTGACCTAATGATTCAGAAGTAAATCCATGGTAACCTGGGGCTAAGCACCTGAAAGGAAACAACCGCTGGGGAAGAGACAATTTTATTTTGGATGAAAAACACTAGAAAGAAAGTTTAAACATCTTCAGCATCTCAGTCTCAGCCTAGTGGAAGAACCCTGTGTCACGAGTGTGTGTTCCTGACATAGTCTTTCCTATAAGTCAGTCGAGCAGCCGCTCTGCTCGGCTAGCTGACTGCAGAGCAGCCCCACACCAAGGAACAGACAAGAGTCACATAAGGTAACTTTGCTATTCACTCAGCTTTTATTGAATGTAGGTTCACTCAAAGTAGAACATCAATGTACATTAATATCCTATTCACACTCTAACAATCTAAGAGAAATATAACACATACACAGCAGTCAATGGCAAATAATGAACCTGAGTCCCAGAGTCTCAGTCTGTGGGTCCAGGAGACAGCACAGTGGGCAGGGGAGTTGTCAGCATCCTGCAAGGAAGGGTCTCCAGAGCCAGGGGGGCAGCAGGGCAGGTGAAGTCCTCAGTCCAGCAGGGCAGAGCCTCTGGCAGCCGATGCCAAGAGAGATCAGCGTGGCATGGAACAGCATGTGGGTTGTGGAGCTCGGCTGCCTCAGCAGTGGTCTGGGACCTGCCTCAGTTATACCCTTGGGAGTGGTGCACTCCACCCTCCTGGGTCTCTTGATAAGTGTCTTGGCACCCCTGATAGCAAGTGGGGAATTTCCCCAGGAGCCAATCTGTGGGTGGTCCTGCTCTGCAGTCTTGGCTGTTCTGATCACGTGTGTAGATATCTTAGGTGAGTCTCCTTGCCAGCTGTGTCTGCTCTGGCTTACGTGGTTTCCCTCTTGAACCAAAGTGTCATGGCTGACTGGCCGCCATCTTGGTTGACATGAGTGACTCCACTTGTTTTATTTACTGTATGCTACCTTGACCAAACCAATGACATTTTATTGGTCCTTCTCTGTACACCCTATCATCAAATCAAGACATTAAAGTCATTTATACAAATTAATCAATTCTTCTGCAAAAGAAATGAAGTGTTTATTAAAAAGAAGGAAGCTTCAGAGCTTTGCTTCAACACCTGAGGGGACAAAGTGTGTGCTCTTTCAATAGGTTTGTGTGTTTTCCCTGATGGATCTTAAACACTCACATAATCAAGCCAAATCCATTTCCTTTCCTGCTGAGATGTGCTCTCTAAGCAGTGACAGATAGTATGAGGTATAGCATGCTCTGCCAGGGTTTCCATGGTAAGAGTTCATCTGTTTGTTTTCCTTCCCATTTCCCCATAAATAACAGAGTAGAAGAATGCAGAAAATCTGTGTAGAAAATGTCTGGGACTAGAGTAACTATTTAGTACTTTGTGTTGCAGGAGTGTCACCAGGCTGTATGTTAAATGTATTTCATGCTAGAAGCTCTTTCTTTCTCTCTCTTTTTCTGACTGGGGGAAGTGGCCTGATTTTCACTATTAGATAGATCCAAGCATCACCACAAACACTGGCAGATTTAATTGATTTAATGAGACGGGAATGTGGTGTGTGTGTGTGTGTGTGTGTGTGTGTGTGTGTGTGTGGTTGAATTTCAGTAGCAGCTCACTCCTTGTAAATGCTTCCTCTGTCTTAATTACATCAGCTTTAGTAGCCATCTGATTTTTACAGTAGCATTTTAAACATAGCTTTGTATTTCCTTCCTAGGAAAGAAGAAAACTCAGTCATTGCTTGTATCCCTACTGAAAATGTCTAACGCATGTTCATGGATTTCTTAAGGAATTCTCTTTTGGAGTGGATTGCTTAAAGGTGACATGAAAAGTTTTTTTTTTCTCCCTCATAACCTTTGATGTTTGGTTTAGCAAATGCTCATTTAGTGCCTATTCTGTGCTCTGGAATGTTCTGGGGGAAATAAGATAATAAAGATGTGGTCCCTGTCCTCCAGGGGTTCTTACCCTTCTGGCTTGTTTTCAGAACTTTAGTCTTGAGTTTACAAGATTTTCCTTGCAGGCTGGAGAGATGGTGTCATGGGGGCAGATGCCTGAATGTGCTTGTTGAAAGCTATGCAGGTTGAATCCATAGGTCTGGGTTACTTAGAAGGGAGTGAGCATGACTGACTCAGTCATCCAGACGCAGAGGAATGTCCTTCACCAACTGGCTTGTTTCACTTAGCATGGATCTCACTTATAAGAAGAATGTATATTTCCCAGGGGAACACAGCAACCACAAGGCTGGGGTCAGAACAATCAGGAGAGGTTTGTAGAGGCTTCTGCTGCCTTTTCAGCCAGAGCCCCTTTCGAGTTTCCAATCAATGCCATCGTTTCTGGCTGGGCCCCCTGGACTCAAGAGCAGTTGTTGAATGGGGATGACACAGTGCCCCTGTGTGCATATCAGGACACCAACGTTCACTTTGAATACTCAGGGTCTTGGTTGCAGAAGGGGCCAACTGCCTGGCCAGTCACAGGGGAGTGATTAGAATAGCAGTATCTCTCAGAATATGGCACACAAGATTATTAGTCAGTAAACTTTAAAAAATAATTTTGATTTTATTTTCATGTAGTAAGAAAAAAAATTAGCCAGTTCATCAAATCCACAGTAGAGGTTAAAGTAAATTATGCCATGATAAATGATTTTAGAGAAGAAATAGATACATTTAAATAAAAATATTAAGTATAAGTGGTTTCTGATGTAGTCAGGAGAAACTGTCTGCTGTAACAAATAAATCCTGAGCCTCTGAGACTTAATTTAATCATGTTTTTTCATGCATATCACAATCCAATGTGAGTTAGCATCATTGATCTGCTCCATGTAGTCATGGGAACCCTAGTCTCTTTCCAACTAGTTACTTCAATATCCACTGAGCTTCGGAGTCCTCCATTAGATAGATCATCTGAGTATCGTTAGGAGACGTGGTTATAGGGAGAGCTCAGAGGATTGCATAGGGGTTCCAATGGGCCAGGTCTGGGGGTTTGGGTTTCTACAGCCACTGCATTCCTGTGGCCAGGTTTCCATCAAGTAGCCACACAACTTGAACGGACCTGGAAACTGTGATCTAGCTGTGAAATGGTTTGGGAAACAAGTGATCTGTGGTCCGCATCAGTGTAACTAAGTTATGAAGGCTAAACCTGAATGACTAGCTTGTGAGAACACAGGTGGAGGAGGAAAGGAGCGAGCTCTGGAGGTGTGGGTGATTTAATGTTGCTCACAATGCTGGTTTTGTGTGTCTCAACCCTGCCGTTCGTTGGTGAGATCACAGGCCCTTTACTTGCTGCCTGTGGGTCTCACAGCCCTTCATGCAGAGCAAGGTCATCGATCCCAGGTGTTTCCGGGAGAACACTAGGCGCTCTCGCATGTTTAGCATCTTGCAAAGTACTTGGCATGAAGTAGATGCTCACGACATGTGAATTCTTTCTCCCAATATCCTTTCTCCTTCAGCTTTCTCTTTCAAAATTGGGGGAGGGACCTTTAACACAGAGGCAATCTTGTCAGAAATTAAAGTGATGACATACTCTTCCCCCAGGGAGAAGAGTGTCTTCTCTTATCCTCTGTTGGCATGCTTTCACTTTTAATGTCATGTTTTAAATTGTGCACACGTTATAAGAATTTTTTAAATGATCAACTATGCATGTATTTTCTAAAGAATTTACAAATTATATTTCATCTAGCTAGATTAAACCAAATGAATTAAGACTTCATGATAAAGCTTTATCTACAGTGGCCCCAAAGAATATTTTTGGTGGGTTGGAAAACCTCGTTTTCAAGCATGTCTATTTGGTTGCCACTTTCTATGGAAGCTTTTCCTTTGACATTAAGTCAGGACAATGATGAGACATAAAGTCATGTAAAGGAGGCAATGGTTCTCTTATTTGGCCTTCAACCCGAGGCAGAAATTGTGCCACCATTTCAGCTTCATAGGATTAAATTTTACATCCATTTGCACGTCTCCTTATTCATACACAGTCATTAAACTCCCTCCTTAATCCATTGAAAAGTTCCTACTGTGACTTGTAAGGCTGTCATCCTAAAGTAGATTCTAAAAGTATAGAAACAGCAAATCTGTAACAGTAACCAAATAACATTCTCCCCTCAATGAGCACAGAAAGTTCCATTTTATTATAAATGGGGGAGTCCATGAATAATGGGTGGGAAATTACTCATAACACAAACGGTAGCCATTTATGACTTACATTTTTCTCCACTGAGATATCTGTCAGGAAACTTGATCTCCCTGAAGACAGAAATCTGAGAGGTCCCCACATAGGTACCAGCAGGAGTGAGTCAGATGAAGTCCCCCAACACGTCTGAATCAGTTTAAAATTTCCCGTGGACTGAGAAATCATGAACATTGTGTGAATAGTGGAAAAAGCCATATATTTGGCACTTTGTGCTAGACGCTGAGGGAGGGTCTCACAGCTGGTGGAGGTGAGGTTTCTACTCAAGCTGTAGGCTCCAGAAGTTCCCGCTCCTGTATTATCCTGATTCTGGACACAGTGCAGGACGAAGGACCTGGAGTCCTTCGGAGTCAGGAGTCAGGAAGTTTGGAATCGCAAAGAGGAATTCACAGTAGCGCTCCGTCCACTTCCTGTGAGAGATAGTTTTCCTGTCTATGTAGATTATTATGCAGACTACAGGTTCATTTGGGGCTCTAGAGAAACTGAATGGCTGAATGGTCTTTACAAAGAGATCGTTTGGCTGAGATATTGTTCTTCTGCCTTCATGAACCAAGTTAGTGAGGTTGAACAACCTTTGGAATTTGTTACATTTCATTCCATGAGTTAGCAATTAAACTAACCTAACATTTACTGAGCACCTAGAGTGGGCAAAAATATTCCCATGTTGCACAGGAGCCGCGAATATAAATAAGCTGTGGACTTGGTCAGCAGGAAGTTCTTGATTGCAGGTGATAGAAAATGAAGAAGGGAAGGAGGAGGAGGAGAAGAAGAGGAAGAAAACAAGGAAGAAGATGAAGAAGAAAAAGCAGAAGAGAACAAGGGGGAAGGGAGAGGGGGAGGAAAAGAAGGAGGGGAAGAGCAGGAGGAGGAGGAGGAGGAGGAGGAGAAATGGACTGGCTTCTCTAACTGGAAGGCAAGGGCTGTTCTTCCAGGTGGTGAGTGGTGCCACCAGGCACTGCCTTCTCTCCATCTCCCAGATCTGCTGTCCGCTGAGCAGGGCGTCCTTGGGGGAAAGATGGTGTTCTGTAGCTCTGGATTCAGAGCTTTCTGGTTTAATGACTGCAGTTTAAAAGGGAATTTTCTTTCTGAATAGTTCTGTACTAATCACAGGTGTCATTCTCATCAGCCTGGATTGGGTCACAAGCCTACCCCTGAATTAATCCCTAAAGTGAGAGGATGCCACTCTCTTTCCTTGACCTGAACTAGGTTCTCCTGCACCATTTGTGGCCAAGGAGTGCCACCTGCAGCTATACTAGGAAAGATGTAGAGAAGAGGTTGTTTCTTAAAAGTGCTTAAACTGAAGCAGAAAGCTGTATGTCCACAGCAGTGAGCATTTGACTGGGCCATGAGGGATGTGCAAGTTAGGATGCGGAGAGAGGAGAATGGGATGTATTCCAGATGGAGAATCTGACATGAGTGTGGTGGTTAATGTTATGTGTCAACTTGACTTACCTAAAGGATCACTGGCAAAACATTATTTTGGGGAGTGCCTATGAGGGTGTTTCTGAAAGAGGTCAGTGTCAGAATGTGTAGACCAGCTGAAGAAGATCACCCTTACCTATGTGGGTGGGCATTATCCAGTCCACTGAGGGCCAAACAGAGCCAAAAGGAAGAGAGAATTTGCTCTCTGTTTGAGCTGGGACCTTCATCTTCCCCTGCCTCAGGCATTGGTGCTCCTGGTCCTTAGGCCTTTGGACTCAGAATAAATTTCATCATCAGGTTTCTTGGTTCTCCGTTTTGCAGATGGCAGATTGTAGGCCTTCTTGGCCTCTATAATCATGTGTGTTAATTCCTACCCATTGATTCTATTTTTCTGGAGAACCCTTACTAATATAGTGAAAAATGGTACACACATTAGAAATTTATTTTGATTAGAGACATAGATTGCATAAGGAGATTCCATGGGGCATAGGTGGGATCATGTAGTAGAGTGATTTAGATTCCAATAAAAAAATTGAAATTTATTTTCTGGACAATGAGAAGCTTCTGATCATTTGGGAATGGACATAAGAAGTGAGGTGTTCCTCACCACATGGCAAGTCTTTTTAAAACCCAAGGTGTCTTGTTTTCTCACCTTCACTCCCAGCACAAGATAGAGTGCCTAGTATACAGCTGGGCCTCATCAAGTGCTTGTTGAAGGAACATCAACTTTATTATCAAATGTCTAAAGATCATTGACTCTGTTGATGCTTCTGTCTATCAGACACTATGATAAATGCTTTAGAGGTATTTCATGGGCCATCATAGAAACCTTGTGAGGGAAAAGTTATTTGTACTCATTTTATAGATGAGGACAGTGACATTATAAAGGTCAGGAGGTAGAACTCAGGCTTCAGCGGAGGTCTGTGCATTCAGTGCACGTGCTCACACCTCAGCAGTGTGCCCCTGTGTAATTTGTGCAACACCTGAAAGAATGTCAAGAGCTTTGCACATACACCCTGCGTTACTTGGGCCTCACTAGATTTGCATGAGGTAGATGCATTATCATTTCCATTTTATGGCTGAAAAAATGAAATTCAGAAAGGAAAAGTAACTCAACCAGAATCTCAGAGCCAATAAATTGAGTTCTTGACTTGTATTCAGCAACCGTATCCAAAATCTACTCACCCTGCACCAACCAGTTTCCCCAGCCGCTGCCAGGCCTTCCGGTGAGTGTGGTGGGGAAGGGAATTGGTTAGGTTTTGTGTGTTTGCACCAGCTCTGACATTCAGACATCCTAATCTCCCAACAAAACATTAAATGTGCGTGGGCCTCATCTCATCTCTTTCAAATACCATAAAATGTGAGCCACGCAGGCTGAAATGTCAAGGTCATTGGAATAAGATCATGATTTTAGTTGACAGATTGTTGTTTAAATCCCAGGAAGAGGGTCTGGGTTAGCTTTCTTTGTATTGTTTTTGTCTTTCAAATAAACACCCACAAATTCTCTGCCCTAGAACTCCTTGTACATTCCAATGAACATCAAGTGTAAATTGGCCCATTCAGTGAGAGGCACCAGAGGCACTTGGCAAAGCAATTGGCTTGTAAACCACTTCGAGCTTGTAACTCGACATATGCGACTTATGACACATTCAAAGCAGCTCATAGGATCAGATTCCTGCACAAATTAGGGATGGAGATGATGACCTATTTTTGTTTCATTTGACTGTGAAAGTCAAAAAGGAATAAGGATCTCTTTTTTGCACTTGGTACGTATAGTGGTAGGATTGTTACAGTGAGGTGATAAAAAATGGCAATTATCATGAAAACAAAAAAGCAATAAACAACTAACATCAGTGCAAGGCTTATTGTGTTTCAGGCCCTGTACCAACTAGCATGTATGGGAATCTGCTTTGTCTTCAGGCCACAGGTCTCCTTTGTGTGGGAGAGAGGTCTCTGGTGGGTCTTTTAATTTTACTGACTTAAGACAAACCCACACCTATTGTTCTTGACAAGGACCCAACTGACTGAAGTTATTCAAATCCCTGAAAATATTCAAGATTTTTTTCCAAAACTTTTGTTTAAATTCTTCTATGTCTAAACACTATTTTTTGTTTGTTTTAGGAAAACGTTTGCTCATTTTCTTGTCTAAGTATTTGCTCCCAAGAGATGAGAGTGGACAGCAGGCCACACACGAGGGATGTGTTGGCTTGGTCTTTTCCTCACCTGGCATTGGAGGAAAGGCTGAGAAAGGAGTTGGAATCCGCTTGGGATAGCACAGCACAGGCCTGGCAGGACCACCGATATCTGAGACACAGAGCTGACTAATCTTAAGTTAACAAGCATTTTAGACCATAGCGATTCCAGTCCCTGGGACCAGATCACACCTTGTGGGTGGGGATGGAGTTTCCAGGGATGGGAAAGGATGTTCTTCCTCCAGGAGTTGAGGGAAGAGTCTAGTCCCAAGCCCGGTTATGAGATAGGACTTAAATAAAGAGGACTGAAGTAGAACTTCATACATTCTACTTTATCTTCTTTCTCTCTAAGGCTGGCATGGTGAGGGGGCTTGGTGATTAGGTGAGACAGAGTTAAAGGTGTGGAGATGGACACTGATGCCCAGGTGGGGTTGTGCCAGGAATTAGGTAAGAACTCAGGGACAGATTCTGGTTTGAGTAGCCACTTCCGCTGACAGAGTAGCTGCTTCTAGGTAGTCACTAAGGAAATCACGGTGACAGAGGAGCAAACCAGTGACTCCTCTATAGACCAGAGCGGGCAAGTCTCCAATAGAGGACAGATGCCTCTTCTCCAAGGGCAAAAACTTAACGAGTGAATTTTGACGGAGGTCTTGGTCGGCTGGCAAGATGAACCGGGTGGAGGAGGAGGATAACAGTAACAAGGGGATACACAAACATCTGTTGGACATTTGTTGAGGATGTCCTGTGTTTCACTTACTGCACTAAGCCAGAGCTTTGGGCACAAGTGACTTCCGGTCTGGGACATGCCCACACTCTGAGAGGCAGAGAGGAACTGGGACTAAATATGGGAACAGAGATTCACACCTCCCTTTTCACCGGGAGCGATACCAACGATTGAAAGTGGGATTTCACAGACTGCTGAGCTGTTCTTTCTTCTTGTGCTTTCTTTAGATTTCTTTCTCTGGACAAGAGTTTTACAGTTGAGTTCATGTCAGTTAAACGTGAGTGTTGAGTACTGTACTTGCATTATCTTATTTAATCTTGGTAACAATCTTACAAAGGAGATAGGTAGCAACCATTATTTTCCTCAGGAGAGTGAGGTTGAGAGGCTTGCCCGACGTCGTATGGGTGCCAGCGGGGTATCTGGCACTCGGGCCTCGGGAGGAGGAGGGTAAAGAGAGCAGCAGTGTTGCGGGGCAAGCTCCATGTCCCCGTGACTCGTTTTCAGAGTTTTGTGACCTTTTCAGGGAACTATTGTAAAACCCACCAGTAGGTTTTACAGTTGAAATTCTCCCACCCACTTTTTAAATCATTTTTCCCTATCTTGTTCATTTTCTGCTATAGACCGAATATTTGGGTTCCTCCCAAATTCCAATGTTTAAACCAATTCTGCAGCAGGACAGTATTAGGAGGGAGGGCCTCTGGGGTGGGGATTAAGTCAGGAGGCAGAGCTACAATAAACGGGATTAGTCCCCATGAAAGAGACCCCAGGGGTTCCCGTGCCTCCCCGCCCTGGGAGCACGCAGTGAGAAGACAGCCGTCTATGAACCAGGACGAGAGTCTGCCAGTGCCTTGATCTTGGACTGCTCGGAGTCCAGAGCTGTGATAAATAAATGCGTGTTGTTAGGAGTCACCCCATCTATGATATTTGTTGTAGCAGCCAGAACAGACTGAGACGCCCTCCAAATGGCTCCCAGTTCATAGTTAGGGTCTCATTATCCTAAAGCGTGATAGCCCCTTTCACATCTCTCTGCCCGTGCATCTCTTGTCCTTTTTGTCCAGAGCACCCTTATCCTTCTAGTTGACAGAAAAGCACCTTAACTCCTAAGAACTGGGCCAGCGTCAAGTCTTCCAGAGAAACAGCTCAGCAGAGTGCTGAAGAGCACGGGCCCTGCCTCGGCCGCTGAGCATCTTGGGAAAGTCACTGAGCTTCAGTTTGCATTCTCATCTCTGAAATGGATCCTGCTGCATTACCTGCGTCATGGGATTATTACAAGTATTAAATAGAAAGGGCTTTGCCTAGATCCTGACACAAAGGACGTTCCAAACACATGCTGTTCCCTTAATTCTCCAGAAGGCACCCCTGATTCTTCGAACACAATGGATCACCTTCTCAGATGGGTTGTAGAGTAGATATTCTTCATATGTCTATTACATAATTTATTTTACCACGTGGTTATACGTTTAAATATTCCCTCTTGCATCACCCTGTTTCTTGCCGCCATATATTTCCTGTCCATACAGCATAAAGGCCATCTGCCTCAAACTCTGCCTTCTGGAAACTCCAGGCCGTAGCACTTGGGCCAGGAGAAGCCCTAAACAAGCAGAACCCAAGACGGTGTTCGGAGCTGGGCTGCTTTACGACTTGATGGCAGAGTGGGATGTCCAGCGGCAGTCAGGAGTTGAGGAAGAACCCTGACACACAGTGGCACTACTATTGCTGGTGTTTTCACCTATAGTTAATTCAGATGAGGTGTAAGGAGTAGGTGAAACATCTTATGCAAAGGCTCTGATGAGTAAACCCTGTGGAGAAAATGATAATTATGAGGCTATTGGAGTGGATTGATTGCCTTACAATTCTTGGCAGAGGAACCTGATAGACCCAGAGCAGCACGCTGTGTGCCTGAAGCATGCTGGGAGAGGCAGAGGGCCTTGTGGCTGCCGCAAAGAGCAGCGATGTATGTCACGGCCGAGGAACAGCCTGTGCGGAAAACTGGGGGCAGAGCTGCACGGTAGACCAAGTGCCCAGCCACGGTGTGTTTTTTTTGTTTTCTTTTTTTTGTTGTTGTTGTTGTTAGGACCTTGGCAGAAGAACAGGAGGGGCCTGGGAATTGGCCAGGGAACCATTGGATGGATGAGTGTGAGGATCTGGAACCCTTGAATGTCTCACACAGGAAGAAGCAGACACCTTCCTTTTGGCAGGGGAAAGCAGCCCATCTTTGCCTGGCGACCGCGTGAGGGTGAACCCTGAGACAGGGCTTCACAGTGCTGTCCTGCTCCCCTCAAGCCTCCACCAGCCCTTGGTCCCTTCAGACTGACACCCAGGGACAGATCTTAGCGCCCACTGGATGGAGAAGAACTGTCTCAGCCCTGGGACAAAACGGCTTACACTCCAAGGAATTTTAGAACTTGACTGCGGTGCACTGTTAGGAACCAGAGAACCACCTGTGAGAGTGGAAGCTGAAGGTGTTGGAGCAGACTCGAAGGCTGCACAGGGGAGAGGTTTTATGTCAGGGCACTCGTGACTCTAGATTCATGTTCTAGAAAAGATACCTGGGTTTTCTGGACCGGCACCTGAAGCTTGAATGATAAACTACAGTGAATGAGGTGCAGATCCCAGAATGTCCTGGCAGCATCTGGGGGAATGGATCCGAAGGCTTGGGTAGGTGGGAATGTTTGAGATCTTTACTGCGTAAGATGGTGTGAGTGCACCAGCGGACTGTTCCCAGGAGGGCCCTGGAAACACACCCTTCCCTGAGCCGCTGGGATGGGCCGGTGAGGGGTGCACTGGCTGTTCCAACAGCTCGGTGGTGGCTGTTCTTCTTGGGTTTGGTTTACAGTGGGAGATGCTGCCAGGAATCCGAGCGCTTTCACCCAGAAATGATGGATTTGGGAATGGCAGAAGCCACATGGCCACATTTACACACACCAGGCACAAGATAAAAATAATGGTCTTCCAGGCCAGAGTGGCCCTCAGGGTCTGTTGCACGAAAGGACGATAAACTTTAAATTATGGCATTCCTTGGGAGGAGAGAGGTAACTGGAAAGCCAGTTCGGGTGTGTCTCAGGAGCAGGGCAGAAGGCTGACATCAGTCGTCACAGTGGGAAATCACGGGTCCCCAGTCAGTTTCCAGACCCACATATTGGTTCACAAACCCAGAACCTATGAACGGAAGGAGATGCCACATCTCGGTGATGAAGATCTCTGAGGAAATCACTGGTTACAGTAAGCACACCTCCGATTCTTCTCTCGAGTGACCTGCAAGCATTAGCAGGGTAAGAGAGCATGGGGGGAGAGGAAAGCTCAGGCTTTGTGGCAGCTGCCACAAAGGGTTTGAGCTGGTACTGATGCCAGGAGTCCTCAAGCTGGGGTGGGAGCTGGGCAGGAATTCGGCCCCAAGCCCTTCTTATTTTTATGGTTATTATCTAGGACTCAAACGGTACAGACACTCTTAGCATAAGGTAGAATGTTCACATTGGTTCACCAAACTGCAGCAAAAATTATTACTTTAGAAAGCCTGATTGGAAGCTCTTGCAACCGACCTACCCCATCTCTGGCTGAGAGAGCTGCTCAGAAACAACAGTGCAACTGCCGAAGATTTAAAGGCTCCGACGGTGGCGGCTCCATCACCGCCCCTTTCACCAGCAGGGGCCCTGCAAACCCAGGAGGGACTGTAGACGACTACAGTGGACCTGCCACAAGCTCAATGCGGTGGTCCAGTCGCAGCTGCTGGGCAGCATGCGGTCTCCGACCAGAGCAGATTTTAGTAGTTTCTAGCATTGGAATGCATGTGTTTGTTGGTAAATGCATTATTTTTGTGGGGAAAGCATAAATGTGGGGAGAGCAAAAACATTGCACCTTCACCCAGCAGGAAAGCAGTAATCGTTCGCCTGCATGCTGGGGCTGCCAATTCTCCCACGCTCTGTTGTAACCTTGCAGACGTCTCAGCCACCTTGACCTTCATGTCAGACCTTCATGCTGTCCACTGTATTGATAAAATCACATTACCAAATTGTCTGTTTTGTATCATCAAATACACTAAGTCACCTAGGGGTGGATAGGCAAAACAGCCATTCATGGTCTGCTGGAAACGGGGTACTTTGGACTGGGCTCCCGCGGATCCAGAAGGCAGGTGTGAAGTGCATAACCAGGTAGATGAGACTCACTCCCGTGTTGTCCTGACGTCTTTCAACACACACCTGTGGCCTGCTGGGGCATTTCCCACGGCCAGCTGACAAAGGCAGGAAGGGCCTGGGCCGCTGCACAAGTGGGCTGGCATCATATGCTAGTGCTCAGTGAAAACGGACCGCTGCTCCGTGATAGCGTCACTCGGCAGGGGTGGGGGAGTGGTGGGGGGAGGTGGGGCACCAAAAGACTGTGGTGAAGAAATATCCTTCGGTTCAGCAGAACTCACACACCTGGTCATGGGTTTGGTGTGGAGAGAGAAGTGGCCTAAGGCGTACAGTAGTTCCTTCCTTATTTGTGGTTTCGCTTTTGGCATTTTGGTTCTGAAAAATTCCAGAAACAAACACGTCATAAGTTTTAAATTGCATGCTATTGTGATTAGCATGATGAAGTTTCATTGTGTCTTGCAATGTCTACTCCGTCTGGCCCGTGAATTATCTGTCCAGCATTTCCACGCTGTGGATGCTCCGGCCTGTTAGTCTCTGAGCAGCCATCTGGGCTGTCAGGTCCACTGTCATGGCGTCACAGCACACATCCAAGTCACCCTTATTTTACCATGGCCCAGAGCACAGAGTGGTGCTGCTGGCAATTCAGATACTCCAAAGGGAAGTGCTCCCTTCACGTGAGACGGTGAGCACAACACAATGAGACATTTTGAGAGAGAGAGAGAGAACACGTTCACATGACTTTCTTTGCAGTACATGGTTGTAATTGTTCTATTTTATTACTATTGTTAATCTTTTACCATGCGTAATTTATAAATTAACTTCATCATAGGTCTGTATTTATAAGAAAAAACCATCCATGGTTTCAGACATCCACGGGGGATCCCGGAAAGTATCCCCCATGGGTAAGGCTACTGTGCATATGAATATAAAAGTATAAATGTATATTTTTGCTTATTCCTTGGCAGTGGTGGTTGGCTCGGCTGGAAGGAGGTTCTCGGCACCCAGGGGAACAATGATTTGACCTGTGATGTCAGTGGGCCTCTGTCCCCAGCAGTGCTCTCTCCCAGCCTCCAGGTGACCGATAACGCGGGTGTACAACAGTTTTCCTAACCATAGAAATGGTGTTTTTCTTTATTTCACCAGTTCCTTTGTAACTTGTGCACCCCTTAACCATATTCAGTCTTTTGTTGTTGCTGCTAAGATGTGTCTTTTAAACTAAAAGGAAACCAACCATCCATGTTTCTTAGTTAAGATCACAGGGGGAAAAATAAACCCCAGGTCTTGGTTAATTATTATTTCTTTCTTGCTTTGGGAATACTTTAACTACATTCAAAAACAAAAACAACAACAACAGACCAGCCTGCATAGGTAGAGAAGGGTCTTCAAGATGTATATTTTAAGGGGGGAAATAAGAAAAAAAAATTCAGAATAGTGTGGAGACTAAGATCTCTTCAGTATAAATAAAACAGAAATATTTGGCTATACAGGAACATCAAATGATTTGACTGATTAATTGATGTAATACTTTTAAAGTGCTTCAAACGGTGCCCGGCCGTAGTAGATGCTCTGTTAAGTACTGCTTTCATTGTACACACCGTCCTGTCGTGTACACCAGTTTTAGGCTGTTTACTGTGTATCAGTAGCTTCCTAGGGACGTTTGTGGGGAGGGGGAGGGGTGTGGGTTGTAGAGATGTGTTCACCTTTCCTTTTGTTCCTCTGTGTGTGGTCGCTTCTCTAACCAGAATCACGTCACACTTTCCCCCCTTTTTATCTTTCAAGACCCAGGGCTCATGTGGGTGAGAAGTTTATCAGCTGTTTCTTGTTTTGGTCTTGAGACTTCTTTACTTAAAAATAAATTTGGACACTGACAAAGTGAATAAAAGGATTAGTTCAAAGGGAGGAAAAACGATGCCCCCCTTTTGTGCTGAGGAGAAACATTGTGGGTTCACGTCGGATAGACCAGGTTCTGTCATTTACTGCTGTGGGAGCTTGGATCCGTTCCATTAGTTTTCCTTGACTTTGCTTTCCCTGTCTGTCAGATGGAACTAATGACACCTGAGATACAGAATTATTGTGAGGATGCAATGAGACAGTCCCTTCGATATGCCAGGAAAAACATCTGTATGTGTATGTATACCTGTATAGGTGAGAGGTGTAGTTTCCTCCATAGTACCGCCGAATGCAATATTCTGAAGGCATAGGTTTGCAAGTTGGTTGCACTGTAGATTTATTGCTAGTGGTACATGGCTTGTACACAGTAGAAATCACCAACAAAACGGGAAGTTCCTAACATAAACATCTCTTCTTCTATTTCACTGTTGGAAAGTCCAATGAAGAGAAAAGTGAAGAAATCTTAAACCTGGGGACACATCTGAAGCCTGTGATTTGCCTGAAAACCTAGTGCTGTCCGCTGTCCTCTGGGAAGCACCTTTCTCCAAGTCCCTGTATTGGTGCCACTCAGAGTAATTGGCTCATTAAGCTGCTGCATTGCCCCTTATCCTGCACCCACATCTCCTGTTATGCTGGACAGAAGAAACAGAGCTCTCTATTCAGGGACGGCACAGCTTGCTTGTTTTTTTTTTCTTTTCCATATCTCTAAGTCAAAGAGGACACAAAAGGATGTATGTTTTCCTGAGTTAATTGGCTGTGTGTGCGCTCATCCTCAACTGATGGGTCTAGAAGCCTTTCAATGCCATGTTAATACTGCCCCCATGTGGTCAAGTTTAGAAAGTTCCAAATTCTTCCATCAAAACCGTAGTCCGCATATGGCAGCCAATGGGCTTAAAGACTTTTACAGTATTGGTTTTGTAGGAAGAACTACTGTGACTATTTAGCTAGAACAGTCACTTAAGTCTTGCACAGGGAGTGTGAGTGTCCTCAGTGTTGGAGCTAGCAGCTAATTGTCCCAATAGTGTGACCAGTTTTAAACCACTTGTTCTTTGAGGCTTCTGCTCTGGGAGGTAAAAGTGAGATCCCTCACCTCCCTGTATCACGGGGTTTGTGAAATGAAATTCTAGACATGATGTTGTATGAGAATGTGTGGGTGCAAGGTGGAATGTGCCAGCAAAAGCACTGTCCCCTGGGTGCCGTCACTTTTCAGGGGCACGTGCTCCACCAAGTTTCTAACATCCGGAGTCCATGCTTCCCTTTTCTGAAGTGCTGTTAATAGTACTCCAAGCACCCCCTTTAGACCCGGTTATTGTAGGACTTGTTGGTTGAAAATTGCTTTGTGAAGTATAAATGCAACACAGAATTTTAGCTTGCATAATTATTAAATATATTTTAATATAAACCTAAGAGCGCCGGGGTGAAAAGTCCCCTTGGTTGTAGCTTGCTCACTAGCTTTTTAGTAAAGTTGGATGAGGCAGTTCTGAGGGTATCCATTTCCTCCTCTCTCGTATGTGGATAATAGCTTTGCTTTGCTCATCTCTTTGCAACTGTTATTGATGCAAGCCTTCCTGGGAGAAATTCTGAAGACCATGTGTTGATCATGTGATATGCTTTTCCTTTCCTTCCAGTTTCAACTGCTTTTTTCCTTCTAGTAACCCATAATTAGGTCATTCCTAGATCACAGATTCACTTCAAAGTAAATACATAATCCCTATGGATTCATACTTCCTTTATTATGAATTATCATAGAGGCAGGAGCTAGAATCACCCCATAGCTCTGAAGCAGAAAGCTGAACATCTTCAGCTGGGGAATACAGTATTGGTTTCCTTGTGGCAGCTGGCAATTCAGATGAATGCTCTGCCTGCCCATCTTTGGTTTTACTGTGCCCTATCACAATACATTTGCTGAGGAACTTGGATTAAGAAAAAGAATAATTTATAAAGAAAACTCTCCATCCTCCCTCCAACATTAGCCATAGGAGGGTGTGCTGTTTTCCTTTCTCCCCTTCTTCATGAAAAGAACATTTTGCATCAGAACACGAAGTTCTGTTCCAGCAGGCATGGACTGAGGTCACACTGCATTGAATAGAGCCTTCCTTGAGTCTAGTGTGACGGTGACAAGCCACCCACCTGTACACATCACTCATAGCTCTTCCCGGAATGGAAGGTCAGTGGAGTGGAAGTGGGGTGTCTGTGTGCTGCTGGGTCCCTGAGACTAGCGCGGCTTGAAGAGAACGGAAAAGACACCCACCCACACACTCACATACACACTCACACTATTTCTGCAAGAATACACTGAGAGTTTAGTTCTGAGGGAGTGAGACTGTGAGTGGATATTAGGGAACATCCATTGCTGCTTTTCAGGGTTTTTTTCTTTTTTTTTTTTATTGATTATGCTGTTACAGTTGTCCAATTTTCCCCCTTCACTCCCCTCCACCCTGCTCACCCCCTCCCATCCACATTCCCCCCCCCTTTAGTTCATGTCCATGTGTCATAAATTCTTTAGTTTCTACATTTCCCATACTATTCTTGCCCTCCCCCTGTCTATTTTCTACCTATTGTCTATGCTACTTATTCTCTATATCTT